>PVLC010013244.1:0-42178 GCA_004027655.1 Graphiurus murinus | reverse complement strand
TTTGGTTTCCATTCTATTGGGTATATACCCAGTAGTGGTATTGCTGGGTCATATGGTAGGTTCACTCCCATTCTTCTGAGGATCCTCCATACTGTTTTCCACAGTGGTTGCACAAGTTTGCAATCCCACCAACAATGTATTAGGGTTCCCACTTCTCCACACCCTCGCCAGCAGGTGTTGTTGTTCATGTTTTTTATGAATGCCATTCTGACTGGAGTTAGGTGAAATCTTAAGGTAGTTTTGATTTGCATCTCCCTGATTGCCAATGATGTGGAACATTTCCTCATACATTTATTGGCCATACCAGTATTATTATATTAGGGTTTATCTGAGTCTTAATGGCAAGAAGTGTTTGTCTTATATAAGTATATGCACCCATGTTTAGAGCTTAAAACTTACTCTCATTATATATTCTTGTTGTATTAATTATTTTATCAGTAAGAAGTGACCTTCTTTGTCTAAGTTTTGGCTTGGTGGCTGCTTTGTTAGATATGAGAGTAAGTACCCCTGATTTTCGTGCCCATTTGCATAGAATATCTTTGTCAACCCTTTCACCTTTTGCCTGTGAATATTTTTGCCTATAAAGTGAGTTTATTGCAAGCAGAATATAGTTAGATTCTGGTATTTAATACACTCTTCCAGTCTGTGTCTTTTTTGAGACCACTTATATTCATTGCTTTAATAGAGAGGTGAGTTTTATTTCCTGTCATTTTGGGTTATATTTTCTATTTGATACAATATTATTTCTCCTTCATTTAGTTGCTCATCTAATGTAATTCAGCCCTTTTCTGGTTCTGATGTTTATTTTTTATTTCTTCTTTGTATTTTACTTCTTTAAGTGTTTTTTTCTAGTGTCCCTTACTAGTCATGAATTCCTTTAGTTTCTGCTTATCTTAGAAGATTTTTATTTCTCCATCAAGTTTAAAAGATAGCTTTGATGGATATAGCTATTTGGTTGGAAGTTATTTTCTTTCATCATTCCAAGCCCTCCAAACTCTTAGAGTTTGGTTTGAGAAGTTAGAGGGGGTAAGAATATAAAGGAGTTGTACAAGGAACCTCATATATCCTTGACCTGGGTCCTTTGTTTTTAATTTTTAGTAGCAGGATAGCTTTGAAAATGATCCAAATTAATACCAACTGTGTCTTAAAGAACTACTCACAGGAATCATTTCTTCTATGTGCATGCAGCTCTCTTGTGTTCCTTTATTATAACATTTATCTAGTATTGCATTTGTTTATCCTAAAGTCTATCTGTCACTAGACCACTAGTACTGAGCCCAGCCCAGTGCCTGCCACTTGGCAGCTTTGTAGAGCTTTAGGATAAGGAAAATAAAAATAACTTTATTATGAGTTTTATTGAATTGTAGTACTGAACTCCATACTCATCTTTGATCCTCTATGCCATAACACTTTTTAAATTTTTTTCAAAAACAAAGAGATTTTATTTAGGAAAAGAGGGGATTCACATTCAAGGGAAGATGAGGGCCAGCTCAAGAGCATGAGGGGACCCTAGTATCTTTGCAGTCTTTTTCTTATAGGAGACCCAGAGAAAGGGAGGGAGGTCTGGACTTTCTCTTAATCCTTAGATTCCCAGCATCAATGGATGGTGTCTGACCTTGTCCCTCCATATGGATCCTTTGTTTACTAAGCATATCAGGAATCCCAGGTGGGGAGAGGGGCCATTGTGATTAAGGGGGTGGGTTCATTGAAGCTTCTGCCTAAGATAGAACATGATATCAACTTATTTGTCTATTAATTTTTATATCACTCTTCCAAGGAAGAGCAAACTTTTTCCTAAATTGGGCACAACAGTATGTTAGAGATACTGATAAAGGTGGTTTTTAGATTTGTGGGATGTTATCCACTTCTGGTTCATCTGGATTACCTTGGTCGGTGTCTCCTTTGCAAGGAAATGATTGGTTAACATTTTGGTGGGATAAAATTCTCATTTTCTTGGCCAGTATACTTTGCATCAGGATACTCTTCTGTTGTTTGATTTACTGTTGTCAGGGGCTAATATCTTGCATGTTTATGCCTTCTTTTCTAGAATATCAAAGAGTGATGGTTCTACAACCAACAAAAAACCTGGCCCCACTATGTCTCATTTAGATCAGTCAGGACAAGACTTTTGGTCCCTGGATAGACAGGGCTGACATCCCTTGTCAGCTCAGAAGCAGTTATAGAAGATGGAATTTCATATTTCATCAACCCTTAAGATTAAAGGACCAAAATCTCGGGGGGGGGGGGGGGAGATGAGGTAGAAAGGAGACAAATTGGGAAGGAAACTGAAAATATAGTTTTTAAATCTAGAAAACTCATAATCTATAACACTTTTTCTTAAAAACAGAGAAAGAACATTCAATTCTTATGTCTTGCTTCTATCGTTTAGCTTCTGTAATTTCGTCTCTCACCCTTAGTCCAAATGCATAAGAAATGGCACAATTCAGCTCCCTGTGGGAGAGCCTTCCAAAGGGTCCAAGTTCTAATTAGCATCACAGAGGAATTGTTCCTCTTATCTTGAGAAAGCATTTCCAGTCTCTTTCAGCTCCACTTACCATATTACCTAAGACTTCAAACTGTAGCTTACAATTTCACTCTTTTTGGCACCATATTCCCACAAGTTTATAATTTCATTCTTGTTATAGCCTTGTCTCCAGAACAGGAGTCTTTTCAGTGTTAATGCCTACAAGCTGAAAAACTGAGCATAGACACTTATGTAGCTTATGGGAGTATAAAAAAAGCCAGCAAAGGTAACTTAGAAATCTTATAAAGGCTGGGCATGGTGGCACACGCTTGTAATCTCAGTACTTGGGAGGCTGAGACAGGAGGATCGCAGGTTTGCAGCCAGCCTCAGCTACTTAGTGAAGCCCTCCACAATTAAGTGAAACCTTGTTTCAAAATAAAGAATAAAAAAATAGGGCTGGAGGTGTAGCTCAGAGGTAGAATGCCCCTGGGTTCAATCCAGCATGGTGGTACACACCTGTAATCCTTGTACTTGGGAAGCTAAGACAGGAGGATCACAGGTTCATGGCCAGCCTCAACAACTTAGTGGGACCCAGTTTCAAAATAAAAAAAAAATAAAACAAGGCTGAAGATGTATCTCAGAGGTAGAGTACCCCTGGGTTCAATCTCGAGTTCCATTAAAAAAAAAAAAAAGAAATCTTATAAAGGAAGAAATAGGGGACTGTGAGCTCATTACTTGCTTCTTTATTTAACTTATTTTTATTTTTGAGATAGGGTCTCCTTCTGTCGCCTAGGCTGGCCTTTAACTCATTTTCCTCCTGCCGCAGCCTCTCAAGTAGCTTGAATTACAGGTGTGATTTCTTTTAAACTAACATTAACAGGTGAAGATGTAGAGAAGTAGAATGAAGTTCTTTAAGTGTTGGGAAAGTTTTCCAATGGGGAAAGCCTGGTGTGGTGGTGCATGCCTATAATCCCAGTACTTAGGCATCTGAGACAGGAGGATCACAGGTTCAAGGCCATGCTCAGCCACTTGGTGAAACATTGTTTCAAAATAAAAAATAAAAAGGGCTGGGGGGTGTAGCTCAGAGGTGGAATGCCCCTGGGTTCATTTTCCAGTACCGAAAAAAGTTTTCATTCCAGAGTCCCCATCTATGAATATGGCTATTGAGTAGTAAATTTATGGGCTTGCCAAAACCACTTGTATTATCTCTACAAGGGTCTTGAGTTGCCACAGATGCTCAGAATGAATCTAGCCTATCCTGTTAATGAACATGCACATGGTTTTCCCCATCTGCCACCACTGTCTAAAACGCTAGGAAGGCCTTCCTCCCTAATCACAGAGAACATAATTACTGTCTACAGAGAAGTCAAGTACAAAGACCACCAGCCTTTGCAGGCTACCAAAGATTAACAGCTGCCTCTCCTTTGATTGGGAGAGGTAATAACAGTTACTCTAGTTAATAATTGGATGGATTCCCAAGCCATGTAATTCAGATTGAGCCTTTTTTTTTCTTTTTTTTCCTTTGCTGGCCTTTAGCTAAGCTGGGTTATTAGAATGTAGCTGCTAATCCTATTAGTCAGTTGTCAGTCTCACAGTGGGAGAGAGCAGGGGAGCAAGTGCCTTTCAGGTGTTATGCCAGGTACATAAGGAAAGCCACCCTTTTCATCTTGAGAGGTAATTTTTTTCTTAAGCCAATCAGAATTATTATAGAGTTTTTTATGAAAATGCATTCCTATTTCACATGTCTGAATGCAGAGTATTTGAGAAAGGAGTAAAAGGAAGAAGGAAAGGCATTTAGTTCACCTTTTAAAATGAATTATTTTTCAATCATTACACAGACTTTACTCATTACCTATAGTGTGTCCATCCTGTGCTTAACTCTGGTTGAGAATACAGAGATATCAGGGGCTAAGCTGTATAGTGTAATACATAGACACAAAAACTTTAGATAAAGTAGAAAATGATCAGGGCCACAAACACAATATAGTTAAATATACAAAGAGCTTTTACTTTAGTTGAGGGGATCAGAAAAGGCTTACTGAAAGAAGCAGCATTTGATCTGGGTCTTAAAGGATTGTGAGATAGCATTCGAACATTACAAATTGAGAAGGTAACAGTTCAGAGAATAATTATAGTTACACATTTTTAGTGTACTTGCTTTCTTGGGATGCTGAAAGGGATAGGAACAAGTACAAGTGTGTTTGAGGAACATTCATTTCTACTGTGGCATTAAATAAGGCATCCAAAAATGTAAAGAGAGCAGTGTGCAAGAAATATCAGGTGATTGGCACAAGAAGTTAGTGTGATTGTCCTAGGAAGAAACAAGAGATAGGAGGCTTTCTGCATCCTTTAAATCTGCCTGGATTGTGATGTTAATGTTATTTCCTTTTTTTATTTACCTATAAGTGTTCAATATCACATGTTTAAGTTGTTTCCTTCTTTACTTCCTTTGTTTCTCTAATTTTTTTTACACGACAAAATCAAGTTTTTATTGTTGCTTTTAAAAACTAAATGTTGCCGTGGTGAAGATAATAATACCAAACCCTCCAGCCAATAAGAGATCATCGAGGCTCTCATTCTAAGATGCTTCAGTCAAGTTCAGAAGCAAGTTCAGAAAAATGTCACAATTTATTTAATATTTGAGAGACTCATCATTGAACTAGCTTGATTTCCCTTTTCTGAACGCATGAGGTGAAGAAGTTATCTCAGATATAAGATTGTTTCACTCACTAGTAATGTGTATAGAGGGGAAGACCTGTTCATCTATGCTTTGTAAAGGAATGGGATCCAGTGGGTGGTGGTCCTCCTTGTTACACTTACAGACCTCTGTGTTGTGTTAATCTTTGATATCTCATGGGACACTTTTGCTGTCTGAGAGAAATCCTTTCATTTACTCATTCTTTTGTTGAGTCAGGTATTTACCATTGCTGTTTTGTGCTAGGTCTAGAACTAAGAGATGAGTGAGACTGCTCTTAAGGAGTTTGCTAACAAGACAGAGTGGAACTGTAAGGGAGGACAGAGCTGAGGGGCTGGATAGAAGCTGAGGTGGGACAAGAAGTCAGGAAGAGAGATGCAAATCAAAACTACCTTGAGATTTCACCTAACCCCAATTAGAATGGCAATCATCAAAAACAAACAACAAATCTGGTGAGGGTGTGGAGAAGTGGGAACCCTAATACATTGTTGGTGGGATTACAAATTAGTGCAACCACTTTGGAAAACAGTATGGAGGATCCTCAGATGAATGAGAATGAACCTACCATATGATCCAACATGATATACTTTCACAAGCATATCAAAGTCAATCACTAAACTGAACTTGAGAAGGAGGGAGGGCGAGGGAGTGGGGCGGGAATTGGGAATTGGGGAAGGGTTAAAAGAAATGTGTGTATGTATGCCTTTACCAGCTTGTACCTAACAAAGATGTATGATAACAATGCACCAATAAAAAAAATTTTTTTTAAAAAGAAGTCAGGAAGATACTGACCAGCGTCTGCATCTGGCCATGCTCTGTGGAAAGAGTGCAGAGATGGTTGTTGCATCTTGTATCCAGAAGTATACATAACCAGAACCCTCTTTCACTCCTCAGGGAGATTTATTAGATTTTTTATTTCAAAGTTGGTTTTGCTTTTTGCTTTATTTCTTTGAAAAGCTGCAAATGATAAAACTTCATTTTCCAGTAGTACATTAGTTTTTTAAAGAAGGCTTTGAATGGCTTTTATCTCCCTGGAATTGGCTGATTTTTATCCTGCTCAATGTCTACTAGAGCCTGTTTCTTATGTTTTTCAAGAGGTCACATCCATGTTGTTGGAACAGAATGAAAGGCTTTGAATTTGGGGTGTTTTTCAAGGCATAGATGTATACATTAAAATGGTCTGCTTTTACTCAGTCTTTTTTTTTTTTTTTTAATGGTACTAGAGATTGAGCCCAGGGGCATTCTACCTCCAAGCTACACCCCCAGCCCCATTTTATTTTTATTTTGAAACAGGGTCTCCCTAGGTTGATGAGAGTCTCACTACTTGCTGAGACTGTCCTCCAATCTACAATCCTCCTGTCTCAGCTTCCCATGTACTAGGATTCCAGCTGTGTGGCACCATGCCCAGCTTTTACTTATTCCCCTCCACTTCAGCATGTTGATTCAGTTCCCTCCTATTGTAGAAATGTCTACAGGGAGAACAGTGGTGCTGCTCTGTTTCCCTGGGACACACTGACCAATTAGTGCATTTACTTGGCTTGAGGTATGATATACCTAATTTTTTAGTTGAGAGATACCAAAATATAAAGGCTTTATCCTAAAATGAAGTAAAAGAGGAAACTTCCTTCTTTGATAGTTTTTAAGGAGGTTCCAAGTGAGCATGTGGGAAGATTTTAATTCAACATTAAAAACTGAATCTTGTTCTTCAGTAATGAAGCTCAGTCCCAGTGAAATAATATTCTGTGAGGCAAATAATATTCTGTGAGGCAAATAATGGAAGATTTTATTCTGGGATCATACCATATACATTATCTACTGTGTTTCCACAGTTAAAGTCATATAAAAATATCTTTGTCAGCCTTCCCTCTCAAAATACTGTAGAGCAACAATTAATTGAGAACTTACTGAGTGTAATTCCTTTGCTAAATGTTAGGGGTGGGGTCATGAAGCAGACATGGTCTCTGACTTCAGCAGGCTCACAGTTTAGTGTGGGGACACAAATGAAAAGCTAGAGGAATATTAAGGGACAGTGTATACGAAAGCACAGAGCCATTGAAGAAATAAGTCATACAAGGAGTTTGGTTAAGAGGCAGGAACGTGGCAAGGAAGAAGATTGTTAGAAAAGGATCAGATTCTGAAGAATCATCAAAAGTATCTGAGCCTTGTTTTATAGAGAGGGAGGAAAAAGTCACTGGAGGATTTTAAGCAGACAGTAATGTGATCACTTTTACTCTTGAGAATATTATCTCAGTGCATATCCAAGCATCCAGAGCAGGACAACTCATTGTTTGGTAACATTGACAGGCCATTGTTACCAAAACATGATGAGATCAATTCATAAATCAAGAGTAAGTTTTAGCGAATTTACAGAATAATTTTCTGTCTGTTGCACTGAATATTTTAAAAGGTGGGCTCTATACTCTTTTAAATATTTTAGAAAACTGTTTGGTCATTACTACTAAAACTGAATCTATACATACTCTCCACCCAGCAGTTCTCCTCCCAAGCATATGCTCAACACGTTTGCATATCATGTATCTTTTTTTTTCTTTTTTCCAGTATTTAATTTGTATTGCAATTCACAAAAGAATCAGTCTATAAAGGAGTAAGATTTTTAAAAACATAAAACTAGCTTTCATCTTAGAGAGTTTGGGAAACAATGCTCTGGAGAAATGGACCAAGTAAGTTGAGCCTGGACCCAGAGATAGTTGCTGTAATACCTTGTTGTTGTGCTTGTCCTTCCAACCAAGGCACTGGGGTCAGGGAGGAAGTCATGTTCGATCCCGTTAGTGTATAAAAGAAGTGAGGCACTGAGGAGGGGTGAGACATGCCTTTTATTTTAGCTATAGCAGGCAAAACATTGGAGGAATCCACTATTCAGTGGTGGTCAGCTAAGTACAAGAGAGTTCTGCAAGAGACTTCCACATAGGACTTCTGCATAGTGGACAATCCTGTGCAGTTTATATGTCAAAGTAGAACAAAGTTGGTAGTTTGCTGGGCACAATACGAAACAACCAGTGCCTTGGTTGGAAGGACAAGCACAACAACAAGGTATTACAGTGACAGCTAGCCGAGGCAATCTGTCGTCTTCAAGGACATGCTTAGTTATTTTTCATATACCAGTGGGTTGTTTTGTGTGTGTGTGTATGTGTGTGTGTGTGTGTGTGTGTGTGTGTGTGTGTGTGGTACTGGGGATTGAACCCAGAGGCATTCTATCTTTGAGCTACACCCCTAGCCCAATTTGTTTTTTATTTGGAAACAGTCTCACTAAGTTGATGAGAGTCTCACTACTTGCTGAGGCTGTCCTCGAACCTGTGATCCTCCTATCTCAGCCTCCCAAGTACTGGGACATACCCCCAAGTGCGTCACCGCACCTGGCTTTTTACCAGCAGCTTGTATCAGAAGGAGGCAAGGGAGACTAACACAGTGTTTTGACTGTCCCTGCATGCCTCAAGCAAGAATATAAGAATGTTAACTAACATGGCAACAGTGGGCGTCAATAGAAGAAATATAACAGTAGAATTATCTGAACTTGGAGGCTGTGAATCAGTGTGAAAGCAGAGGAAGAGGGAAGAGTGTAGAAGAGGAAGTGTTCTTTCGAGACTGCTAAAGGTTGAACTCTTGTCCTGTGTATTACCATGAGCTTCTCCATTCCTGTTTCACAGAGATGTTTTCAATATAGTTACTTATTTTAAATATTCTCAAATATTGTTTCTATAATTCCTGTTTGACAAAAGTAGGTCTGTTGTTTATTTACTTCCTCATCTTGACCCAGAGTCCCTGTGCCATTTTCCCTAGACTTCATATGCTTCCATGGTACCCTAGGCCTGACGCTGGTAACTGCCAAGGATAACCAGTCACTACCAAATTAAATCCAGAAAATACTTACATATATTATATGATCACATTTACATGGAATTCTATAATAGACAAAACTAACTGATGGTACTATAAATCAATGAGTGGTTGCTTGAGGGAGGAGGAATTGACTGTAAAAAGACATGAGGGGACTTTCTTGAGTGATGGAAACAGTTTGGTCTTGATAAGCACTTGTCAATTTTCATTGAATTTTAAGTGTACTGAAGATATCCTCCATTTTAAAAAAAAGGCATAAATAGCCAATAATTGTAACCTTAGTATTTCAAAGAAATTTCAAGGTTTGGCAAACTGTAGGATGCTATTAGAAGAACTATAATGTGTTCTTGTAATGGAAGGCTTATATGAGTTTGCTAGGGTTGCTATAGCAAAGAACCACAAACTGGATATCTTCAACAACAGAATATATTTTCTCACATTCTAGAGGCTTGAAGTTCTAGATAAGATGTCAGCAGGTTTGGTTTCTCCTCTCTTCTTGGATTATAGCTGACTACATTTATGTGTCCTCACATGTCTCTTTTTCCTTGTAGGAATATCCCTAGCATTTTTATCTCCTCTTATCAGAATACAAGTTGATTAGGTGTCTATACTAAGTACCTTGTTTAATTTAATCAACTTTTCAAAGAGCTTACCTCCAAATATAGTTATATTCTGAGGTACTGAAGGTTAGTACTTTAGCATATGAAGAAGGAGAGGTAGGCCAGAACAAGTTGCATCTCATTTTTTCTACATGATACAGTGACTTTGCCTATGCTTAAACACTGAAATAGTGTAGCACAGAATTGTTCTTCTCTTCCTCCTGCCAGGGGAATGCAAAGAACTTGGAGAAATTCCTTTGCACAAAAAACATATTCAATTCAGAAATTTTATATAAATAATCATAAGTAGATTTCTAAAATGGTTACTAAATGTTCTCTCTAAAATAGCTGAAGTGAGGAAAATATATAGCTAAAATGATTAGATACTATTACTATTAGATACTATTACTGAAAAAGCATTCTGGTAGAAGAAACCTTTGTAGACATCAGTTTATCTTCTTAGGTGGTAATTAAGATTACAAAATGATGTCATTTTTATAAGTATTATAAAGCTTTCTATATACTATGACTTTTCCCTCTGCCTGCAGTGCTTCTTTCCATTCTCTCTGTCTTAAAACCTTACCTTAGCCAGGCATGGTGGCGCACGGTTGTAACCCCAGTACTTGGGAGGCTGAGACTGGAGGATTGCAGGTTCACAGCCAGCCTCAGCTATTTAGTGAGACCTTCTGCAACTGAGACTGTTCAACATAAAAAATAAAATAGGGCTGGGGGTGTAGCCCAGAGGTACAGTGCCCCTGGGTTCAATCCCTAGTACAAAAAAAAAAAAAAAAAAAGAAAAACTTAGCTTACCCAAAGAAGCCTGCCCTGACACTTTCCCATAATTGGTTCTCCCATTTTTTGAATAATGAACCTTTTTTTCAAGGTACTTATCATAACTAAAGTCATCTTATTATAGTTATCTAATTAATGTTGGTCTGTTAACAAAATTTTAAGCGATAACAGCCATGTCTTTTATGTTAACTTATGTTCTCTTGTACTAAGAAAGCATTTAATAAATATTTGTAGGGTAATTGAACCAAGAGAATGTTTCATACTACAACTTAATATTTAATTTGGTTATAATTTTATGCCTGGGAAGTTAGGCTAACTTCTGTTTGTATTTCTATTTAGAATGTGGCAGATCAGATTGCATTTCAAGTCGCTGGTGGACTAACAGCCCTTGAACACATCCTTCAAGTAGTGGTCCCAGCCACAAATGTGAACACAGTTTCACGAATTCCTCCTAAGTAAGTATAGTTTTCTAATGTCTTTCATGTTTCATTTGTGAGTCATTTCTACCCTATCATTTCCATATAGGAGACGATAAGAAACTGCATATATTCAGGCTTGAATAGAAAAATCTTAAACTCTTCATTAGAGAGAAAAACAAAGGTGCTTGACTTCACTTACAAAATTCAGATTGATCCTAAAAAGCCTTATAAGGAAATCGCTTTGGTGGAGTAACTGCTCTAACTTTAAATCAAGAAGAAATGAGTAACTTCTGGGCAATTCTGCTTTCAGAAATTAAAGAGAAACGAATTGTTGTAACAGATAGCTAAATTTTTGTGTTATTTGTAAGAAAAGAAAAGTAAGTAAGTACATTAACAAAGGCCTGAGCTGTGAAATTTGAAGAAATCCCCATATACAGGAAGAGCATTCTGAGGCTAAGACTGCCATAACTTATATTCCCAACCAAATTGCTGGGAACTGAATTACACTTTGGTCACTAACTGTAATTGCCCTTTATCATGAGGATCCTGTACGACATTTGTACCTAATTTCTGCTTTCCTTTTCTTCTAAGTCATCTTTTAGTCCCTGCTCACCTGGGATATAGTAGCAGAGTGTTATTTCAGAAGTATTATATTCTTGGTTATAGAATATACAATTTCTGGGCATTTTGTAGAGGCACTTATTTAGAAAGTTTAAACAAAATGTTTTGATAAAAGTTAATTTATACCACTGAGAAAACATTTTACTGTTTTGTTAATACAGTAAAAGGAATGTCATTTGTCCATTAGATACAATAAGTGGGAAAATCCAAGAGTTTATCTTCTTTCCTGAGAGACATCTTGGTAAAATAGAAATGGCATTGGCATTGGATATACAAACCTAGGTTCTTGTTTTACCTCTACCAGTTGTTAGCTAGGAAAATTTGAGCAAGTACCTTAACCTCATTGCATGTGTTTCCTCATTTAGAAAAGCAGGGAGAATCATGCTCATTCCACAGTGTTACAGAGGGATCAGTTAAAATAACATAGGTGAAGCCAGATGTGGTGGCACACACTTATAATTCTAGTACTTGGGAGGTCAAGACAGGAGGATCACAGATTCGAGGCCAGCCTTAGCAACCTACTGAGACCATTTCAAAATAAAATAGGTCTGGGTGTGTGGCTAAGAGGTAGAATGCCCCTGGGCTCGATCCCCAGTACTACAATAATAAAAATAACAACAACAGGAACAACAACAACAATAATAATGTATATGAGAGCTCTTTGTAAAGTGTAAAACTTCATAAATGTTAGATGAGAGTTTTTAAGCAGTAGTCTTGCCTGATGAAAGACAGTGTAGTCTACTTGACATGAGATATTTCCAAATACAAACATTTTGACATTGATGGTAATGTAGGTTCCTTTATTTCACTGACAAAGTAGAGGTGAAGGAAAGGTATAGGTGTCCTTTAAGTCATAGTATCTTTCTGTGAGGCAGAAAGCTCTATATCAGACAATTAAAGCAGGCATAGTATACAGGTCTTCTTATCAAAATGGACTTTAGTTATAAAGTGTGCTGGGTATATTGTCATTACTCATTGAATGTTTATTGGCAATGAAGAAGAGAGAAAGAAAGGAATGAAAGACATAAGTGTTTGAGATAAGAAAGAAAATGACATTTAATTCTTTGGTTCAGTGCTCTGATAACTTAAATTCATATTGTCCATCTTAAGTGGCCTAGAGTTTTGTTTCTTTTTTTGTTTTTGTTTGCTTTCTGACAGACTTCAATGCACATGATGCTGAGCTTTCTGGCTAGTAACCTAGATTAAATGCCTATTTCTCAAAAGCTGTGTTTTGTCAGTGTGACAAAGAGCATCTTGTTCTGGTGCTTATCTGTCTCTCCTTTAGTCAATAGAAGAGGTTTCTATAATTTCTAAAACAAACAAACAAACAAAACACCTAAGCAAAAATTAGCACTTTTGTTTTTTTTGGTATAGTGTCTTGGAATCCCAAGAGTCCAGACCAGTGCCACTCAACTGTCAGCAGTAGCTGACCACAGAGCCAGGACTGGGAATGTGTTTCTTCATTTCACCTTAGGTCAGTGCATTAGTGTTTTCAACTAGGTGCTGCTTACTGAATGAAAGCAGCACCCAGGGCCCTGGGCATCTAGCATTGACTCTGACTCTAAGATCCCCTTTTCCTGAACAGAGCCTCAGGATCATAAATCCACTTTCTAAACCAGCCTCACTTCTTAATGCTAAAGGATTAAACCTGTGAGAGTGTTAGACTGCTTATTCAGAGAAGGCCAAAAGGGATTCCATAACTATTTGAAATTTAGACACAGAATCAGCACACTGGTGGGCATGAGTTGGTGGATTCATTTAAAAAATACTTTTTCATTTTCTTTGCATCTGTTGTCCTAGCCTTGTGCTGTCCACAGTCCTTGGGTACTTCCTCTGCTTTCAAACTTCCCAGACACTCCCTTTCTGTCCCTGATGAATTCACACCTCTTGACACCAAGAACCCTCTGCAACCTTAGCTCATGCTCTTACCTAGAGAACTGGTTTAGCCTATCCTGCATTATTTAATTTTCCTCAGTGACAAATAACAGAAGATTTGAAAAGTTCATGCTATTGTCTAATAACAGCATGTTGTGAAATCTGGAATTATATGAGCATGAACTTGATGCATCACTGCCCCTACAGCCTGAGCTCTTCGTGATGGAAGAGGCCAGCTCCCTGTTCCTCTTTTCTCACCACCCTGCCCATCTCTGTTTCACTTCACATAGTACCCCAATATTTGTATATCTTGCTTTATCATGTGGTTACTGCCTGATAATGTCCTATGAATGAATATTTTATCCCTACAGCTTTCTTAAATTGGTGCATTGTAATTATACATCTTTGTGAGGTACAAGTTGGTAGAGGCACACATGCACACAGCTCTCATTTAACCCTTCCCTGATTCTCACCCCATCCCCTCCCCCCTCTCTCCTTCTCATGTTTGGCTTAGTGATTGACTTTGATATGTTTGTGAATGTGCATTAGTGCTTTTTTTAAAGTATGAAATTAAGAATTTTACCTATTTCTGAATACTTTTTGAAACGTTTCTAAATCTTCAATGGATTTTATTGCTTTTGGTAAGAACCGGGAAAGACCCATAAAAGTGCTTAATTCTTTTCAAGCTATCATTGAGAGGATTTAGACAGGATGCAGTATTCCAAAGTCAACCTTCTTAGTAAATGTGCTCCAATAAAATTGTTTTGAGTGCCAAAAAAGATCACCCTGAAACAAGGCAATTTTCATGTTGTATCTACTTTTGGGAAGATTCCCAATTTTGTTATTCCGAATCCATATTTTGGTTACAGAAATTGAGTACAAAAGAATGAATGACATAGTCTGGTCTTTTCTGTAGATTAATAGTAGATAAAAATCATAATCTTTAATATTCGAAAATAGTGGTTTGCCATTTTCTTTGGACTTTAAAAAATCCTGTTATGTAAACAAAAAGATGAATTTTTCTATCACTAGAATTTAGTATGTTTTATAATATACTGACATATTATCTCACTGATAATAAAAGTGAGAGTCAGCACTCATTGGCACTGTGTATCTACAAGCCCTTCCACAATAATATTCACGACTTGTAAGGAAGCAAAACAGTCACTGAGCCAGGTGCATGCTTGTAATCCCTGTACTTGGGAGGCTGAGACAGGAGGATCCAGGTTCTCCGCCAGCCTCAGCTACTTAGTGAGGCCCTCCACAACTTAGTGAGCCCCTGTTTCAAAATAAAAAATAATTAAAAAAGGACTTGGGGTGTAGCTCAGAGGTAGAATGCCCCTGGGTTCCATCCCTAGTACCATACACACACACACACACACACACACACACACACACACACACACACACACGTCACTAGGCTAAGTCTTCCCCACATTGCCTTTACTTACAGAATCTTCCTAATTTTCTGATAGACACTCTGTGACAACAGAGAGCCAAAGAGTTAACTCTGCAAACTACTTTATTTTGTTCTGTTGGGGAAGTAACCAGCCCCTTATTTCTTCTCTATCAGCCTTGTTTAACTCCTTCACTGTCCCTCTGGACATGATGTTTTATATGGAAGTAGACTCATCAGCATGAAGCAAAGCAGATAGCGTTGTATAATGGAAAACACAGGTTCTAGATTCAGATCCTAGCATAAGCCTCTGCTTTTCACTTATTAGCTATATGACCTGGGGTCAAATAACTTGTTATAACAGAGCCTCAAATCAATAACAAGACTACCTTGAAGATGAAGAGTGGATATTTTTAATAAGTCCCTGCACAGAGAAAACAATTATTATCAGTGGGTTTTCTTATTATTGTTACTGTTTTACTGCTATTATACTGCTTAACTACTGAGATTTAAATACTCAAGTCTTTGTCACTTGTGCTTCTAAGAAACTATAATCTTTTGGTGGATTGGGGGGAGGTGAGGACTGGGTGTTGAGCCCAGGGGCATTCTACCTCTGAGCTATACCCCAGCTCATTTTATTTTTTATCTTTTTGAAATAGTACCTCACTGGGTTGCTGAGAGTTTCACCAAACTTGGACTCCTCCTGTCTCAGCCTCCCAAGTACTGGGATTACAGGCATTGGCCACCACACCTGGCTCTAAGAAGCTCTAAGAAACTATAATCTACTCATTTTACTTGAACATTTGTTTTTCATGCTAAATCTAAACTTCATCCTGATAAATGTTAGCCTGCTCTTTCAAGATCCTTTTGGGCTGGGTGTGGTGGTGCACACTTGTAATCCCAGTACTTGGGAGGCTAAAGCAGGAGGATAGTGGGTTCACAGCCAGCCTCAACTACTTAATGAGGCTCTCTATAACTTAGCAAGATACTGTTTCAAAAAGAGGGAGGAAGGGGAACTGGGGGTGTAGCTCAGAGATAGAATGCCCCTAGGTTCAACACCTAGTACCATACACACACAAAAAAATCTTTGGGGATCCTGATTGGTCCTCTAATTTAGTTTTTTACCTTTGTGCCAGCTCTAAAGTTATAGAACATGTATGTCCATCTAATCATTGAAAAAATATCAGTCAGGTGTGATGGCGCATGCTTGTAATTCCAGTACTTGGGAGGCTGAGGCAGGAAGATTGCAAATTTGAGGACAGCCCCAGCAAATAGTGAGACTCTCATTAACCTAATGAGACCCTGGTTCAAAAAAAAAAAAAATAGGGCTGGAGGTGTAGCTCAGAGGCAGAATGCCCCTGGGTTCAATCCCCAGTGCCACATAAAAATTTTTTTAAGATATATATATATATATATATACATATATATATATATATATATATCAAGTCAGAAAGAATTCTAGAACTATATTCTTAGTCATTGTCCTTATCACACTTTTAGAATCAGAGCATTCCAGTTGGTATAAGATTGTCCCATTTTAATCTGGGGGAAAATACGTTTCCCATTGCTGTGGCCTTTATAAAGTATACCTATTTATTCATGTCAAGCAAATTAGTAAAGGTGCCTTTTACTTTTTTTACAGTGTATTCATTTATATATCTATAATAAATCAGTTCTACTCAGGTAAAGCAATCAATAGTCATTGAATATAATAAAAAAATTTAGAGTGACATGAAGTATTTTTATTTACTAAAAAAAAAGTAGTTTCCATTTTCATGTACATTAAGCCATTGTGTTCTAGAATCAGGTACATAATCTAGAGTTTCAGTCCTGATGCTCAAAAAAACTATCTTTAAGGATTTCCTTCTTAGAATCAGTTATATGTATATGTATGTGTGGACATGAGAATGTGATTAAAATAACCTCTGTCTCTAAGGAACTTACAGTAATGGAAAGATGAAATATATTAAAACTCTAAGCTGAGTATGGTGGTACATGCCAATAACCCTAGTTCTTGAGAGGCTGAGACAGGAAATTATAGGTTTGAGGCCATCCTCAGCAATGTAGTGAGACTCTCAGCAGCCTAGCAAGGCTCTGTTTCGAAACAAAAAATAAAATAGAGATGGGGGTGTAGCTTGGAGGTAGAACACCCCTGGGTTTGATCTACAGTACCACAAAAAAATAAAATAAAATTATAAATATCATTAGAATATATGAAAATCACACTGGTAGTATATATAAGACTCTTCACAAAAATGTTTTGCTGCATATCCAGTGTCTGTAAACTTAATTTCCTGAGATATCTAGCCTTGGTGCTGGCTTGTTATTCTGGTCTCTTGACTCACGTGGCTATTCACTTTGGGGATTATCTACTGTTAAATCTTTGCCTTTGCGGGGCATGGGGGTACGCACTTGTAATCCCAGTACTTAAGAGGATGAAACAGGAGGATCACAGGTTCTCAGCCACCCTCAGATACTCAGTGAGGCCTTCCACAACTTAGTGAGACCCTATTTCAAAATAAAGAATAAAAAACAGGGCTGGAGGTGTAGCTCAGAGGTAGAATGCCCCTGGGTTCAATTCCCAGTACTACCAAAAAAAATCTTTGCCTTTATCTTCAGTTTATAGCACAATTCAGACCTTCCCACGTTTCACTATGAGTTTCTTTCCCTATTACCTTTTCCTCTTTCTTCTTGACTTGCCAGAATCACCTCAGCTTCCTGCCTTTTGTTGTGTCTTTTTTGTTCTTGTTTTCAAACTGTTAAGAATATTCCTTGTTCTAGATATTGTACTCATGGCTAAGCAGCTTTTTTTTTAAGGTTGCTTTCTTCAATAGTCATATCTGATTAAACTCTAAAGAAAACATTTGACACAGAGCAGCCAATCTATGGAGCAGCCAGCAATATAGGATTTATAATTTGGTACAAGAAGTTAAACTACCAGGCCAGTAAAGTTTATCTCTTAGGAGTGGCAATTGGGAAATTGTCAATCTTTTTTTTTCCCCCCTTGGTTATTTGAATTTGAAAAGGCATGTATAGTAACCTCTGGGATGGCCATTACAGGGCTACCTGTACTCCAGGTTAGCAAGGCTGAGGACAGCTATTTGGGGAGAGAGAGGGAGAGCAAGAGGGAAAGCGAGAGAACCCAGAAGTGCTTCATGAGAGAGAAGGAAGCTGGGATTTAAAGCAGGTCCAGTCCACAGAGCTGGTATTGTTTCTGTCCTCCTGAGGTCTGCTGGTTCATTTTCTCCTGGATTCACATGAAAGTTCTCAATAACCTTACAATAAATGGCTCTTTTAACTTGGAACATTTTGAGTGAATTTCTGTCACTTCTAACCCAAAGAGCCTGTTACTTTTAAATACGAACATTAACTCTAGGTTGTGTTGAAAATATTTGACTCTGCTGTAGTGCCTTCCCTGCGATCTCATTCTTTCCTCAAGAAAGAATGGATGAATACTTACTGTTGAAAGTAGAAATGAAAAGAGAAATTATACTCTATGGATTCCTTAGGATATAAGTTCTCTATGAACATTAAATGCTATTCATATAAACCGGGACTGGCTGAATGTTCCTTTTTCCTTCTAACTCTAGTTTGGAGAATCTGTATAGAAAATGATGTACCTTAAATTTGCTCTTCCTAAATCCCAAGGTAAATATACTTAAAAGCAACATATCTATAGTGAAGAGCTTATCTTCAGGATCAAAGAAAATATATTATGTATTCTTTAGAAACCGTATGTGTTCTATAAAAACAGTAACAATACTATTCATATTCTTTGTGGCACTCAAGCATTACTTTCTTGGGGGCCTTTGGGTCCCAGATTGAATGCATCATCATTAACCTTATACTTAGAACTTAGTTTGGAATTCAAGAGCATTATTTTGTATTTACAAACAACTAAGAAGTGTATTTCCTCATACTCTGCTCTCACAAATTTGATCATGATGGATCATAATCCACCTTAATAAAAAACAAGTTTGTTCATGAGAAACTTAATCATTTTACCAATTACATATCTGAAATTAGAGGCAGTTACCTCATTTGAAGGTGAGGATAGAATGTTTAGAAAGAGATCACAGGAGCACTTACCCACATATGCCTCGTTCTCCCTCTCTCCCTCCTCCCCTCAAATCCTAGCAGCATGGTGCAGCTCCAAACTTTAATCTCACAATTATAAGATAAAGCTTTATTATATTTTTTAATGAATATGCCCTTTTTGATAGATTTAGTAGTGCAGTTTTAATTATTAGCAAAAAGGTACAGCATTTGTGAAAGACAAATGATCCTATATTATCTTACTGCTACTAAATATAAATATTGAACTTTAATAAGGAAAAATTGCACTGGTAGGTATTGGGTTCATGTTTTCTGATAAAAGCAGCAGTCTTGAGACTTTACAGTAACACATTTTATATTAAGACATTTGCTTTCCACATAGAAATATCAAGTGGAAAGCAAATGTCTTAATATAAATGTAACATTTATTTAACAACCAGAGTCTTTGGCATGTTTTTACCAAATTATCATTTTATGTAAATGAAATCACTAAAGCTGAGCTAGGACTGAGTGTCCTGTTCTGGTATTCTTCTTTCTATACTTTATTGCCTGCTTGGTTTTGCCGAAGAGATATTATCAATCTGTGTTTGTTGATTTTCTTCTTTGCTAAAGTATGTATTTTTGTCTTCAAAGAGCTTAGCTCTAGGTTGGGAAGGTAAGACTAATCAGTAAGGTATTCTTTACTAAACAAAACAAAATTATTTAATGTGTAAGACAAAAATACTATTTAGTTCAGAGCTTGAGTCTGTGATGGTCCTTGGTTGGATCTCTCACAGAGTCAGTGTTTATAGGGTGATGATGTGCTTTTGTTTCTAATTTATGAACATAAAACTCTCACTGTTTTAATAAAAAACGTTATTTCATTTATATCATAAAAATACTTATCATTTATGTGAGTTGCTGTTATGTGATTTGTTGTTATTGTTTGTTTAGTTTTTACCTTTTGGCGGGATAGTATTTCTGGTTGACTGGTTTGTGGCTTAGGGTTTTTGTAGCGATAGGGGTATTGGAAATGGTCTGTGGGATCAATCACTTTTTTCAGCTTGCATGCTAGGGACCAAAGAGGGACTGATATAACAGGCAGTGGAAAAGGTGAACCCAAACCACTTGTAGCTATTTATATGTATGAGACAGAATGTTCTGGGATCTAGCGATGAAGTAAAAAATAAATAAATAAATAAATAAATAGCATACATTTCTCTGTTCCTTCTACATTCTTTTCATAATAGGTATAAAATAAAGCATAACTTTTATCAAAGGATTTACTTCCCATAAATTACACATACAGATTTTATAGAATTGGAACCCACCTGCCACCTCATTGTGTCCACTATATCATAGCACCTCATAAACATTAGTAAAATAGTATCTATAAGTGTGAGTAAAATTAAGAAAACAAATCTACTGTTAAACAGTTATTTATTTCTAGGCAGGATTATTATAATATAATTCTAAGTATTTTTAGATCAATATTTACTAAAAGTGAATAACTTTCCCCAGTAGATAATAAAAGTTAAAAAAAAAAGACAAGCTAATTAGCCAGAGTGATTGATAAACACTCTTCTTCATTTGACATATTGAGGTATTTTGTTTATATCTCAAAAGCTTTACAGAGATGGTCACAGTTGACAGCTGTTGTACCACTAATAAGATTAAAGAAATTAGTTTTGTCAACTTTAATCTGCTATTTAACACTGCAGACCACCTGGGGTCTTCTCCAGAGCCAACATGTTTAATTGTGAATTTTAAATTATATAAGCAGATACTACTTAAGAACATGTCTAAAGATTTGCTAATCATAGCTGTCTTATACTAACATTTTTGTGCAAGCAGTAAAAATAATGCTTTAGCACTAGAGTTTAAAATTAACGTATTAATTTGATGCTCATCCTACATTTTTAAATGCATTATTGTAATCTTGGAAAAATAACACTTAGAGGTTAATTGGAAAAAATGCAGAAAGTCTAATTAGATTGGTACTTAAAATATATATGATTTCCTATCCAAAATTAATATATGTCTCTATGGAATTATTAAGTTGTTTATTCTATTTGTACTAAATTCACGAATTAAACAAAAATCCTTACTCCAGATATGGTGGTCCATGCCTGTAATCCCAGTACTTGGAAAGCTGAGACAGGAGGATCACAGGTTTGAGGCCAGACTCAGCAAGTTAGTGAGGCTTTTAGCAACTTAGTGAGATCTTGTTTCCAAATAAAAAATAAAATAAGGCTGAGGGAGTAGCCCAGAGGTAGAATGCCCCTAGTTTCAATCCCCAGCACCACAAAAAAATCAACCAAACAAAAAACCTTGAAATAGCAATCTAGTTGAACATTTCTTATTCCTTGTTCTGAGGCATCATTATAATTAGGGAAAAAAGTATGATCTTAAAACTAATTTTGAGCTGGCATGGTGGCACACACTTGTAATCTCAGTACTTTGGAGGCTGAGACAAGAGGATCACAGGTTTGAAACCAGCCTCAACAACTTTGTGAGGCTCTTATCAACCTAGTGATACCCTGTTTCCAAATAAGAAATAAAATCAGGCTGGGGGTGCAGCTTGGAGGTAGAACACCTCTGGGTTCAATCCCCAGTACCAAAAAACAAAACAAAAGCTGGGCGTGGTGGCGCACGCTTGTAATCCCAGCATTCGGGAGGCTGAGACCGGAGGATCCGGGTTCGCGGCCAGCCTCAGCTACCTAGTGAGGCACTCCGCAACTTAGTGAGACCCTGTTTCAAAATAAAGAATAAAAAATAGGGCTGAGGGTATAGCTCAGAGGTAGAATGCCCCTGAGTTCAATCCCCAGTACCGCAAAAAAAAAAAAAAAAAAGTTAATTTTGGTGTTATTGAAATGTTATTTTTATGATACAGAGAAGAATAATCATCTGTGATTGTTTTATTAAGTCATGATCCAAACTCAAGTGTAGGTTGCATATAATTTACATCCTCACAGTGAAGACTGGTTGGTCAGCAAACCTTATTAACAACTCATAAAAACCTGTGTCTTGAGCTGATTTGCTGTTCCCAAAGGTTTGCCTCCCCCACTATCTCCACACATTCCAAGTGTTCTAGTTCAGAAAGGTCAAAGAGAGAATGCAGGGAAAGCAGTGTAGGTTTATACTAGTCAACATAGTCAACTTAGGAGGCTGATAGGAGGATCCCAGGTTCATGGCCAGCCTTAGCAACTTAGTGAGGCCCTATTTCAAAATAAAGAATCAAAATAGGGCTGGGGATGTAGCTCAGAGGTAGACTACCCCTGGGTTTAATCCCCAGTACAACAAATATATACATAGATACTTTTTTTCTTCTATATATGCAAGACCATGTATAGGATTTTGTGTGTGTGTATGTGTGGTACTGGGGAACCCAGGAGCATTCTACCTCCAAGCTACACCCCCAGCACTATTTTTATTCTTTATTTTGAAACAGGGTCTCACTAAGTTGCAGAGGGCCTCACTGAGTAGCTGAGGTTGGCTGCGAACCTGCAATCCTCCTGTCTCAGCCTCCCAAGTACTGGGATTACAAGTGTGCACCACCACACCCGGCTTTTAAGACTTCTTTAAAATACATTTTTCATATAAAATACTGTTTTTCTCTACTTATGTTTATTGTATTTTACTCTAATCAGTACTATACACTTAAAATCTCTTTGGCACAACAGACCCATTGAATATTATTAAAATGAGATTCCACTTGAAAATTTTCTGCCTTGCCTAGCAAATAACTTCGTAAACATAATCCTCTGGTCTCAGCCTCCTGAATGCTGGGATTACAAGCATGCGCCACCACACCCAGCTCTATAATTCACTATTTCAACAACATAGACTACCTAAAGTCATTCTTTCTATGAAGATGAACCAGGAGACAGATCTGATATTATTAGTGTTTGTAAATGATAAATGGTTTTTGCTTATTTTTAAATTTTAAATATCATAAACCTATGTGTTTTCTAAGCTGGGAAGTTTGACTTCTTTACCTCTGTTGAGAAATGAAGAGATTATTATATTCATCAATTCTATAAGTCTAAGCATATTTTTCAGTTCCTAATATGGGCCAGGAAGTATCATAGGTACTTATGGATACATCATCAAATAAAAGATAGTTAATGAATGTGCAAAAGATTTGAATAGATATTTCACCAAAGAAGACATACACATAGCATTTAAGCACATGGAAAACTGTTCAACATACTTGGAAATGCCACTTAAAATCACAGTGAGCAAATAGATGTGGTGGCTCATGCTTGTAATCCCAGTACTTAGGAGGCTGAGACAAAAGGATTGCAAGTTAGAGGACAGCCTCAGCAAATAGTGAGACTTTCATTAACTTAGCGAGACCCTGTTTCAAAATAAAAATAAAAATAAACTAGGACTGGAGGTGTAGCTCGGAGGTAGAATGCCCCTAGGTTTAATCTCTAGTCACACACACACACACACACACACACACACACACACACACACACACACACATCACAGTGAGCTACTTCAATATACCAATTATAATTGCTTAAAAAATAAAGCTGATAATACCAAATACTGATGAGCATAGAGAAATGTTAGAATTCACATGTACTACTGGTGAGAATACAAAATGGTATAGCAACATTGGAAGCAGTATATAAGTTTTTCAGGAAGTTAAACATATATTTCCTGTATGCCCCAGCAATCCCTGTGCCTAGGTAATTCCCCTAAGGAAATAAAAATATACATTCTCACAAAAACTTGTAAATGAATGTTTCTAGAAGCTTTACACATAATCATCAGAACTGGAACCCAAATATGCTTCAGCTGGTGACTGAGCAAGCAAGCTGTGGTACATCTATGCAGTGACATACTACTTCCCAATAAAAAGGAACAACAGTCTTGAAAATGAAGGACAAAGCAGGGGGCATCATACTTCCTGGCTTTAAAATATATTACAAAGCTACTGTAATTTGAACAGTATGATATTGATATGAAGACATATAATGCAGACCATTGGAACAGAGTAAAGATTCCAGAAATGAATTAATGCAAGTGCAGTCAACTGATCTCTGACAAGATTACAAGGAATACAAAATGAGGAAATGATAAGCCATCTCCAAAAATGATGTTGGGAAAATTGGATATCCACATGCAAAAAGAAGAAATTGGGCTCTTATCTTACACAATACATAAAAATCAACCCAAAATTAGATTAAAAATTCAAGCATAAGGTTGGAAACTAAAACTCCTAGGAAAAAGCATAATGGAAAACCTATTATATAATATTGATCTTGTCAATGAATTTAATATCAAAAGCACAGTCAACAAAAGCAAAAATAGATAATTGAGACTACATTAAACTAAAAAGCTTTTGCATCACCAAAGGAAACAGTGAAAAGGCAACTTACAGATTGGAAAAATATTTGCAAACTATATATCAGACAAGGGGTTAATTCCCAACTATCTAAGGAACTCCTATAACTCAATAGCAAAAATACTAACAGTTCCAGTACTTGGGAGGCTGAGACAGGAGGATCTGGATTTGTGGCCAGCCTTAGCTACTTGGTGAGGCCCTCCACAGCTTAGTGAGACCATGTTTCAAAAATAAAGAATAAAAAATAAGACTGGGGGTGTAGCTCAGAGGTAAAATGCCCCTGGGTTCAGTCCCCAGTACCGTAAAAAAACAACAAAAAAAAAACCCTAACAATTCAATTTAGAATTGACAAAGGACTTGAATAGACATTTCTCTGAAGATATAAGAATGACCAGCAGGTATATGAAAAGATACGCAGTGTCACTAATCATCAGGGAAATGTAAATCCAAGCCACAATGAGATACCACTTCATTGCCATTAGTATGATCATTATTAAAAAAAAAAAGATAAGTGTTGACGAGAATGCAGAGAAATTAGTGCTGTTGGTGAGAATGTAAAATAGAGCATAAATTTTTCTAGCCTCTATGGAAAACAATATCAAGGATTCCTCAAAAAGTTAAAAAAAAAATAAAACTATAATATCATATGATCCACCATTCCCACTTCTGATTATTTATCCAAAAGAATTGAAATCAGAATCTCAAAGAGATACTAAGTGCTGGGCATGGTGGCACATGCCTGTATATCTGGTACTTGGGAGGCTGAGACAGGAGGATTGCAGGTTTGAGGCCACCCTCAGCAACTTAGACCTTCATAAACCTGTTCCAAAACAAAAATAATAAAAAACAAAAAAGGGCTGGGAGTGTAGCTCAGAGATAGAATGCCCTTGGGTTCAGTCCTCAGCACCACAAAAAAGAGAGTATTAAGCATTTCTATGTACATTACAATGTACTATTCACAACAGTGAAGAGCTGAAAACAACCTAAATGTTCATTAACAGATGAAGGTAAAGAAGATGTGGTATATACATGTAATGGAACATTGTTTTCACTGCTTTTCTGAGGGAGTCTTTGGTTTCTTTGCTGGGAGTCTCTAGAGGCCAGAATGCCAACAGTCCCAGCACAGTTAGGCAAAATGGCACCACCGCCGCTGCCTGGCAGCTGCAGCCGTTCCCTAGAGGAGGCACAAGGGGTATTTTGCTGCCCTCTGTTCTGTCTTCTGGCTTTGTTTCTGCCACTTTTTAATTTTTCGTTGTTTTGTTCAATTTTTTGATTTTTTTCTCTTGTCAAGACACTGACTTCATGGCAATTCAGTTTTGAGTATCAGCAAGACTGAGATGTGTTAAGTCGCAATCTTCCTGGAACCCCCCCCTTTTTTTTTATTTTGAAACAGGGTCTCACTAAGTTGCTGAGGCTGACCTCGAGCCTATGATCCTCCTGTCTCAGCTTCTCAAGTACTGGGATTATAGGTGTGTGCCACCACACCCAGTTTAAAATAAGATTTTAACAAAGAGTCTATATATACATATTATGATCAAGACTAATATCTGATTTTTTCCCTTTGTTGCCCACTGCTCTTAGCATGGTGCCTAGATGTAAGTAGATACCCAAGAAGCAGTAGTTGAGTGAGCAATTATATAATACTATTATAATAAGTTCTCTCTTATATAGAATCAGTAAACTATATCTTCTCTCAAAATTACAAATGAAAATCCTGATATAATAACTTTTATAAGTATTAATCTTATGTCCCCATATAACCTATAAAGCAGTTTAGGCACAATCTAATTGGGGGAGGGGGGTTAGCGGGGATTTTACCCAGGGGCACTCTACTTCCGATCTACACCCCCAGCCCTATTTTATATCTTATTTGGAAACGGTCTCACTAAGTTGCTGAGGGCCTCACTAAGTTTCTGAGGCTGGCCTCAAACCTGTGACCCTCCTCAGCTTTCTAAGTATTGGGATCATAGGCACATGCCTCCACACCCAGTGCAAAATTTAATTTTAAAGTTCAAAAATAATGTTCTTACTTTATAAATCCATTTCATGGCTTTTAAATAACTCACAGTTTTCTTGTTTGAGTCTGCAAAATATTCCTAATAGGACATAGGCTAAGAATAATTGTTAATGATCAAGTTCAATCAAACATATAAAAAGAATAATGAAAAATATAGTTAATTAAGATATAAAGATATACCACAGTTGCATGTTCCTGTATACAAGGAAAGTCTTGAAACAGGGAAGTCCGTCATCAGAGACATTGCTGTGCTCAGCCAAACTCTGTGCTGTGTGGTATGAGGGCTCCAAAATGAACGAATCCAACAAGGATCTCACCTAGAAATAACTTAATCTAGTTATGTAACACAATCATTTTCCATTTTGGGTTGACACATGTCTCAGTTTCAGCCTTTAGAATTGGCACATGCAAGCCGGGCATGGTGGCGCACTCTTGTAATCTCAGTACTTGGGAGGCTGAGACAGAAGGATCCCAGGTTCGTGCCCAGCCTCAGCAACTTGTGAGGCTCTCTGCAACTTAGTGAGACCCTTTTCAAAATAAGGAATAAAATAAGGCTGAGGATGTAGTAGCTCAGAGATAGACTGCCCCTGGGTTTAATCCCCAGTATTAAAAAAAAAAAAAAAAAAGCACTAGCATGTGCAGCTTGGAAAAGTCAACTGCATAAGGTTATAAACTATGTACTTTCTAACCCAACTAAGCTGCAACCATCTGAAGCTTTTCTGTTTAACTTTTTTTTTTTTTTTTGCGGGAGGGGGGAGACACTGGAGACTGAACCCAGGGGCATTCTACCTCTGAGCTACACCCCTAGCAGCCCTGTTTTATTTTTTATTTTGAAACAGGGTCTTGCTAAGTTGCTGAAGCTGGCCTCAAACCTGTTATCCTCCTGTCTCATCCTTCCAAGGACTGAGATTACAGGCATGCACGACCACACCTGGACTGTTGAATTATTTCTTCATGTCTTAGTGAATACTATACTTGTATTCTTTAACTATCCTCTTTTTATGTAAATAAGTTCCTGTACTCATCACAAAAAATAAACTTGGTTTTATGATGTTTTTTTCTACCCTCTATTTTTCAAAGGAAACATTTTAATGAGAAGACTTTCTGACAAAAGAAAAATTCACTCATATTCATAGTTATTTGGAGCAGAAAGCCTGTATCTCAAACCCCCCAACCACAGCATACTTTTGACAAAATGAACAGTGAGATTTTAATGTCATCTCACAAGATACTTTCAAATTCTGGGGCCTTCTGTTTGATGTTAAAAAGTGCTTCTAGTCATTTCAGTTTAAAATTACAGGGAAAGCCTCCTGGACAGACCACCCAGACTGGGTTCATAGAAGTGCACTCCCTAAGACAGGTGCTCTTCAAATAGAGGTTGTCTTTCAAACAAGTTTACTGAATAGACAAGTTTTTTCTGACTCTGAATTTTTTTGTGCCCCCTTCATTCCCCTCATCAGAATGTAATTTCTCTGTGGACATTTTTGGGGAAAGTTTTGTGAGCATAAGATTATACAGATGCACATTCCACACAATCAGTAAATGAGTTCTCTTCAACATAGAGCACAGAGGGTGTTAGGTAAGACATACTCCTGTGCCACGTAGTGTTTGCTCTTCTGTGTGTGTTTACGCCTCATGACAGTTTACCAGGGATTTGAAACAAGATGTAGGAGTTCTATTGAATAAAAAAAAAAAAAAAATTTGAAAATAAACGTCATAAAAATACAAATCAAAACAAGGGAAAATATGATACTATTATAGAAGCCAAGATGTTCTGCACATTGTTCTAAATGCAATACCCCCGTATATATTCTTAAAGCCTTTGGAAATGTACAATTTATATATTAATCCTACCATAAAGATTAAATACACGATGTGATATTGGCACACAGAATGTGGACGAATTATTCAGTCACTTTATGGTGGGGGATAAGTTGAGGCTTCTGACTCACATTACACACCAAAATAAATTCAAGAGAAATTGATAGTGACTGATAAAACTGTAAAATTATCACACAGTGATAATTTTTAAAAATACAAATGGTTACCTCCTCTCATAGTGAGAAAAAAACTTCTAAAGCATAAAAGAGAAAGGCAGGAAAAAGACAACCACAAAGAAAAGTTGTTAAACTATGTAAAATTGTTTAGCTTCCATATATTAAAAATACTGTAAAAGTAGCACAAGACAATGAAAGACAGAAGGAAACTGGAAGAAAATGCTAACATGTATTAATCTTTTGTTGTATTTATAATAAGAGAATCTTTGGGGGGTTTTTTTGGGGGGGGGTACTAGAGATTAAACCCAGAGCCATTCTACTTCCCAACTTTACCCCCAGCCCTTTTTAATTTTGGTTTTGAAATGGGATCACTACGTTGCTGAGAATGATCCTCCTGTCTCAGCCTCCCAAATACTGGGATTACAGGCATGTACCTGGATACAAACCTTTTTCTTTTTTTTTTTTTTGTAGAACTAGGGATTGAGCTGCCCACGGTCATTCGACCTCTGAGCTACACCCCCAGCCCTATTTTTTATTCTTTATTTTGAAACAAGGTCTCACTAAGTTGTGGAGGGCCTCACTAAGTAGCTGAGGCTCACCACAAACCTGCGATCCTCCTGTCTCAGCCTCCCAAGTACTGGGATTATAGGCATGTGCCACACCTGGCTACAAATCGTCTTTAAAAGATGAAAATCTTCAATACAATTTTAAAAGTAGACAACTAGAACAGTTATCAAAAAGATAAGTATAAATAGCACTGCATTTTGAAGAAAAAGAAGTTTTACCTTATACCTTATCCCCAAAATAAATCTGTATTGTGAATTTAAATGCAAAATCCATAAAAGTACCAACAGTAAATTTAAAAAATATTTTTTTTAAATATTGAAGTGGAAGGCCGAACATGGTAGTGAGCACTTGTAATCCCAATACTTGGGAGACTGAGACAGGAGGATCACAGGTTCAATTATAGCCTCAGCAAATAGTGAGACTCTCATCAACCTGGTGAGACTCTGTTATAAAATAAAATTGAAAAACAGGGCTGGGGGTATAGCTCAGTGGTAGAATGCCCCTGGGTTCAATCCCCAGTACCAAAAAATAAAATAAAATAATATTAAAGTGGAATGGCTCTTCAAAGCCTGAAGGAAAACTCAGATATCCTGAAGGAAATGTTTGTAGGTTTTATCAAGTAAAATTTTAGAAGTATTTTATGGCAAGAGAAAAACTAAAAGAAAAAGATAGCAATAAACTAAAAAAGTTATTTGCCCCATATGATCAAGAACTTAACATCTGTATTACTAATGAAGAATCCAAATCAATAAGATTAACATTCCTAGAAAAACAGGTGTAAGGCACACAATGATAATTCAAGGAAATATCAAAGTATATGGCAAATAAACACTGAAAAAATACTTCAGTCATACTACTAGTAAAAGAAATGCAGCCTTTCAAAGGCCATTTGTATTTAGCTATCAAATTGGTAATGAGGTTATCAGTGTTGGTAAAAGCATGGAAAAATTATTTTCTGGGAATAAAGATTGCTTTTTTTTTCTCTCTCTTGAGGGCAATTTGAATTTGGCAATGCCTATCAAAAGCCTTAAGAAGGTTCAATTTCTTTAACCCATATTATCATGACTGGAAATTTATCCTAAGGAGCAGGCAGAGTGGTACAAGATGATTTGTTCAGACATGGGTGGTGCTCTTAAGCTGCCAGTATCTCATCTACCATCCTATGTTTGCAGAGTTGCCAGACACTTAAGATGCCTCTCCCACTATACAACCTGAGAATGCCAGGTATTTTCTTCCCTATCTCTATTGTGTCTAGGATGCAGGCGTGTAATGAGGCTTTACAACCCCGTACTCTCCAGGTTTTTACTCTGAAGCTAATGAAGTAAAGAAGCAAGGACATCCCAAAACCTACCTTTTTTAAGAGCTGGAGTCAGGTGTATCTAAGTAGCATCCAGTGTCACAGTGTCAGTTTACATTGTAGTATACGGCACCCAGTGCTTTGTGGTGGTTTTGTTTTGTTTGTTCCTTTTTTTTTTTTTTTTATTAGACCAGTTCAATAGTGTGTAATTTTGGTATTAGATCTTGAAATGTAACACTTATTCCTGACGTTTCCAAATTCTATGATATATCCAATAGCCTGTCAGTTAATTTCCTTTCTATTTCAATCAGCCAGAGCTTTCTTCCCCTCTGTGGCTTTCAGATAACACCTCTGTGAAGAAAGCATGATTTATAATGTTGAAACCGGAACACAATAATAGTAAGAAGTTGATTAAATTTCTGTGTCCATAGGATGACACACTATTCATTCTTTACAAATCATGAAGTATTTCTCAGTTTAAGTAATTTAATCAGAAAAGTTATTTATAATAACACATTTGGTTCTTAGAAAAATGTTGGAAGAATTCTGGATTGACTCCAGAAACAATACCAACCTCTGAGGTCAAAGCAGGTTAGGAAGGAAATAACACCACCCAGTCAGCTGTCACACATGCGGGAAACCACATAGTAGATACCTAAAGTGTGATCAGAGATTAGGAAAGTGAGTTAAGTAGCACAACTGACCCCTGATTGTTGACACTCAGAAAACTGGAAAACATAGCCGGGTGTGGTGGCGCAGGCTTGTTATCCCAGTACTTGGGAGGCTGAGACAGGAAGATCCAGGTTTGCAGCCAGCCTCAGCTACTTAGTGAGGCCCTCAACAACTTAGTGAGACCCTGTTTCAAAATAAAGAATAAAAATAGGACTGGGGGTGTAGCTTGAAGATAGAATGCCCCTGAGTTCAATCCCTAGTACCGCAAAAAGAAGAAGAAGAAGAAGAAGAAGAAGAAGAAGAAGAAAAAAAAAAAACTGGAAAACGTGCCCTAGAATGCTGCTGCAGGAAAACCTTACATTCCAAAGCTTGCTTAATAGAAACAGCAGCCCAGAGCCAAAGGAAAATACCCTTGGCTCACTTTTAACCTCAAATCTTGGTGGGTGTGGCTTGTGTAGGGAGGAATAAAAAACTTACATTTGCATAGACTACTTCAGGAAGGATATTTAAACCTATGACCATGGTGATTTTTAAAACTAGGGACCTGAGTAAGAGAGGCGTTTCATCATGCACCTTCCCCTCCTTTGTTATGTTGTCCTGTGACTGTCCTCCCCTATTCAGAAGTGACCAAGTTAACTTGTAGTTGTATCTTAGCTCAGTAGTTTATACTGTGTTCTAAGTTAACACCCCTTCAGGCCTCTAAGGAGGTCTGCAAGGCCCTTTAAGCAGAGGAAGCAGAGGAGGGCCATGAGGTTCCCACTGCTGCTTCAGCCAGAGCAACTCTGATTTTTATCTGTTCTATAATTTAAGATGCTGAGTAAGATTTTGTTTAAAGAAAGCATTTTGTTGTTCTTTAAAAAACCTGAAAATTAATGTTGTAGAAGAATATTAAATGTTTGGAGAACTGTTCATTATGTACTTATTAAATATATACATTTGTAAGAATAGGAAAAACTTGGTAGTACAAACATATTTTCTCCTATTAGTATTTTAGCATGTCTTTGTGCTTCTACTTCCAAAATTTTATTACTTTTATAATTATGAGTACATGTTAAGCTGGGCGTGGTGGTACACACAATCCTAGGACTTGAAAGGCTAAGGCAGGACGGTCATAGGTTCAAGGCCAGCCTCAGCAACTTAGTGAGACCTTGTTTCCAAATAAAAAATAAAATAGGACTGGGGGCTATTTCAGAGATATAAGACCCCTGGCTTCAATCTCCAATATCCCCTCACCCCTAAAAAAAAAAAAAAAAAAAAAAACATGTTAAGAGCTAGGGATGCAGTTTAGTGACAGCACTTACCTAGCATGTGTGAAGCCCTGGTTCCAATCCCCTGCACTACAAAACCAAACAAACAATACCTGTTATTTTTAATATTAAGAAGAAAAACACTCTAAAAATATAGGCATGTTATCAAGTAAATGAAATGGTACTGATTTATGTTTGTGAAGAATTTACTAGCAGAGCTGCTAAACATTGTGCCATAAATGTGCTCCGGTGAGCTGAGGCTTTCCTGTTCAGTCTTCAGGATGGCGGAGTCAGTGAGGCCGGCAACTGGCTGAGTCTCCCCTGCCTCCTATTGATTTGTTGTCTCCCTGCCTCCTATTGATTTGTTGTCTTTCATCATTTGTGCCATGAAGAAATCGGGGAAGCACTGTATTTTATCAACCTGGAAAGAAGCCTCTGATTAGCATGCTTTAATTTGATTCAGTTTATTAATATTTCATATGTACCTTATTCTTAATAAGATTAGTAACTCCACTAAGATCGATAGCCTAAATAAGGGCTACTATTTGTTAAATACTTATTATCTTACTTAATTCTCATTATAACCAAATGAAGCTTAGGAACTACTATCCTGGTTTTATACATGAGAATATGGATACCAACAAGTTAAATTAGAAACTTGCTGAAATCTTAAGCAGTAGAACTGGAATTCTAACCTAGATGTATCTTACTCACAAGTCCTACTCTTATTTTTGTTTCTTTTCTTTTCTTTTTTTTTTTTGTACTGGGAATGGAACCCAGGAGTATTCTACCTCTGAGCTACACCCTCAAGCCCTATTTTTTATTCTGTATTTTGAAACAGGATCTCACTAAGTTGCAGAGGGACTAAGTAGCTGAAGCTGGCCGCAAACCTGTGATCCTCCTGTCTCAGCCTCCTAAGTACTGGGATTACAAGTATGCTGTGACCACAGAGAGTGATTATAAAAGTTTATTTGACCAATGGCATATATATTTTTAACCAGCAGATCTGATAATGGTATTTTTTCTGGACATTGTTTGAAGAACCAAAGTTCCTCATTGATATCTAGTTTTAGATTATTTTTTCATAATGCACAGAGGACTTCTCTCCATTTATTTTACTTCTCCTTTGCTTTCTTTTAGCAGAGTTTTTTATGTACTTTTATTTGGTACATGGTCATTACACGTCATACTGAGGTGTAGAGTGATAGGAACACAATGCACACAACTCTAGGAGCACTTCCCTCCAGCCCCCCCCCCCCATCCCTTACATGTCTTTGAGATTAGAACTGGTAATTTTATATACACATGTAGCTTTATTACATTCTTTGCTTTTCTGTCTCTCCTCCTACTTCCCCTAAGCCCCCCCATCACTCCATTGGAGTCTCTGCTTTTCTATCTGATGTTACCCTTGTTTCCCGATTTCCATCTATCTTCAACATAGGAGAGGAAACGTACAGCTGTTTGTTTTTTGAGACTGGCTAATCTTGCTTAGCATAATATTCTCGAGTTCCATCCATTTGCAGCTGCAACCAGTAGAAATTAAGAAGAGGTATTAGAGTAGGATATGGTATTACCCTACTCTATATCCCTGAAATCCAAATAGTTTGGAGGCTGAGGCAAGAGGGTCACAGGCTCAAGGCCAGCCTCAGCTTAGCAAGACCCTCAACAACTTATCAAGAACCTGTTTCAAAATAGGACTGGGGGTATAACTTGGAGGTAGAATGTCCCTGAGTTCAATCCTCAATACCCCCAAAAAGGGGAGTAGGGCTGGGGTTGTAGCTTGGAGATAGATTGCCACTCTTCCATCCTCAGTACCACCAAAAAAATTAAGTACTAGTGAACACTGGGCTTTGGATAAAAATCAGAAGGTTTTATATCTTGTTGATGGGCCTTGCAACTAATAGTATTTGGCTTGGATTTTTAGAGTGCTTTCTCTCCCATGCCTGTTCCTTTTGTACCATTCATTTTATGCATTTTAAATTGTTTGGAGAAGAGCTGCTCAGGTTTTCAAAAGGTGTTTCTTTCCTTCTATTAGGTCTCTCTGCAATGCAATCAATGTTTACAACCTCACCTGCAATAACTGTTCAGAAAACTGCACGGATGTTCTGTTTAGTAACAAGATTACCTTCTTAATGGACCTCCTGATACACCAGTTGATGGTATGTAATATTATTGCTTTAAGTCTGAAGTAGTTAAGGTTTGAAAAATATTCCCTGTGGAGAAAACGAAAAGAATTCAGTGTATTTACTCTCCAGATTTCGGGGGGAGGGGGGGGATAGGGACTAGCAGGAACCTCTTAAATTTAAAAATATATATTAGATTTTCATAAGTTTCAATATTTAATAGATAATGGGTGTGTAACCTTGCTGAGGACACAAATTTACATGATTAGGCTTGGCTTTGGAATCTGGTAGAATTGCCAAACTTCTGAAGCCACAGGAATGAGTACTATAGAAGGGAAGAAAGCTGGGAAAACCTCAAAACCTCTCGCCAGCTTAGTTGAAAGGGTCAGCTTAAAAAGGACTTCTTGGTGGCCTTTAGATTTTTTTTTTTTAAATTAAGAAACTCCTCTGTCAGAAAGGGGCAAACCTGCCATAATTTTAAAGTAGGAACAAACAGCCAGTTGTCACCTTAAATTTTACTTCAGTTCACAGATGTTGAAAGAGGTAAGCTCAGTGTAATATTCAAAGGTTTAAGTCTATCAACTGCAGTCTCCAGAACAGAGCCCTGAGGCCAGAGGTTTCCTGATGAAGTTTCTGAGCCCCTGAGGTATTGGCACAAAATCACTCTCAAGCTGCAAGTTTACAACACAAGCCATTTATTTTTCAGAACCTATTTAGGTTTACTCAGCACACAGTTCTAATAACTCCTCCTTAAATGCTATACCTTTTGCTTCCTTTCTTCCTTCACCTGATTAATTCCTACACATTTTGCAGACCTCAGCAGGCCTAATGACACCTTTTTCATGAAATCTTCTCCAACCTAAGACTCCAGTTCCAGGTTAAGAATATTTCTTATGTGATCCTGGATATTACATCTCTCAGAGAATTGATTACACTGAATTGTCACTATTTACTTATCTGTTTCTCAACTAGCTATAAAATCAATGGTAGCAGGTAACTCATCACTGTCTCTAGTACATCATTGAATGACTGAGTGAGTACATAAGTGAATAAATTAATCCCTGTATGTTACAAACTGAAATTAGAAAGTTAATTATGAAGCTCATTTTAGGCAGGCATGCTGACTCTGAGAGGGGGCAGCAGTGTGATGGATATAGACCAGAACTGTCAACAGTACAACAGTAACTGTTTATAGTGATGAAAATCAATCATCAAAGGCTAAATTATACATGATTTTATTTACAAAAGAAGTCATTAAAATATAGGTAAAGACATTTTAGCAAAAAAAATGATCTTCAGACAACATAGGGAGAAAAGTCTAACATTTGTTGTTTGGCTTTATATCTCAGGTATTTTGATATATAGTACCTCACTTAATTTTCAGATCAGCCCCATAAAGTCATTATTATCCTATTTCATGGATAAGGAAACTCAAGTCCCCAGGAAATTGACTTTCCCAAAGTATATAGATTGATAGTCACCAAACCAAGAGTAAACCCTAGGTCTGTCAAATCCAAGTGAGGGACAGTCAGTACAATACAGAACAGAAACTGATATTTTTTTTAACTAACTGGTATTTCTCAAAAATGTCCATATCATGAAAGACACAGAAAAAGTGAGAGAAAAAAAGTGATGATGTACAGATGCCAAAATTAGAAAAGTGAATTTTTGGGGGGGAGGGGGGGGAGTGGTACTGGAGATTGAACCCAGGGGCATTCTATCTCTGAGCTACACTCCTAGCCCTATTTTTTTGAGGCTGGCTGCAAACCTGCAATCCTCCTATCTCAGCCTCCCAAGTACAAGATTACAGGCGTATGCCACCATGTCCAGCTCAGAGGTACATATAACACAATTCCTTCACTCTGGAAGCCCACAACTGAGAAAGAAAGAAATTACATGCATGAACATTAAAGACAAGCTGTGATCAGTTCTGTAATGTCATCAGAGCCACAGAGTAACCCAAGAAACCTAGTAGAGTACCTAGCACATAACAGGTGCTTGTTAAATAGTTGATGAATTCATAGATTACACCTTGGAAAATTAGAGGGCTTTGGGGAAGAATTTATATTTAATTATTCCTTGAATGCAAATGGAACTTCTACAATTCTGTGTCTCTTACTTTCACAAAATGTATATCAGCACTTGTGACGCTATACAAGTACATGGTTTTTCTGGCAATATAAATCCAATGTAGGATTTTTAGGATATTTTCTCAGGGAATTTATTTGGAGCACTGCAACACCAGTTCATTTAGACATATTTTCCCTAGGAGTAGAAGCTAACACCAATGAATTATCTTCCATAAAGCAGGAAAGCTTTAAAATATGTTAAAGCAGAGTTCTTCTTTGACTCATTATGTAATTATTAAGCATACACATTGGACAGCAATAAAAAGGCCAGTGAAAAGAACAAAATGGCAGAGGGGGGTCCTCAGCCCTCACTTCCCCACAAAAACACAGGAACAACAATATACTGACCAGTAATAACTTTATGAGAACTCCAGAAAACAGTTAAAAAATTCCAGTACCCCAGGAAAGCGCAAAGGTGAGAACAGCCACATTGAAATAGATAGGAAGAGCTGTTTCACCTTACCCATGTTTACCCCTCCACCACACCAGCACAGCTTAGTTAGTGCCAGGCTCATAACTTCTCAGAAGTGAGGTAGGGAAAGAACAGTAAAATATACATCCAGTGTTTCAACTTTTTGGAAGGCTGCCTTGCAAGATTTCTGTCTTGCCTGATTGAGAGTGCTGACATAACCAGCATAGCTTATATGCTTGGTGACTACCGAATCCAAATCATAGCAGGGAGAGCTTGCTGTAGCACCAGAGAGCCTGCACTGTTGCAGCTTGGCATAATCAGAAGAAGGTACTCAACTTTGCTTCTCTCTCATGAAAGAAGAATTGAGTATGTGTGCAGTGTTCAAGCTTTTTAAAGGGGTATCTGAGTGACTGCTGTCTATCTCACGTATCTTGGAGTGCTCACAAGAGGCCAGCCTACTTTGGATGCTGAAAACCAGAGAGAGTAGGGAGGCTTGCTCCTGTATAACCAGAGAATGTGCCGGGTTAAAGGCAGATACCAGAAAGAATAGAGATTATGACTTCCTGAAAAAGAAAGCAACAAGCCTCTCCCTAAGAAAGTATACACATAACCCAGAAAATTGCACCCCCCCCCAAAAAAAAGGTTTTAGAGGCTCCCAGAATCTCCAGCCAGGTTGATTGGCAAGGATCTTCCCCTGTAGGAGGCTAGTCCATAAAGACTTCTCAAGTGCCCAGATCCCATACACACAAAGGAAAGGAAACATGGACCAAAGAACTGAATTAAGTCTCTATTAAGCAATCCTAAAGAAATATAGATATATAAATTACAGAATACAAATCAATTGTCATAGAGATGCCCTCTCATCTCAAGAAAGAAAGTTTGTGTGTGTGTGTGTGCGCGCGCGCGCATGCCCCCCCACGCACACACTGCTAGGTATTAAACCCAGGGGCATTCTACCTCCAAGCTACACTCCCAGCTCTTTTTATTTCTTATTTGGAAACAGTCTCACTAAGTTACTGAGAGCCTCACTAAGTGTCTGAGGCTGGCCTTGAACCTGTGATCCTCCTGTCTCAGCCTTCCAAGGTGTGTGCCACCATGCCCTTAAAGAAAAAATTAAGTAAGAACAGTGAGAATGTCAACAAAGATAGAAAATATAATGAAGAACCAACTAAATTTTGGAACTGAAGAATATAATAACTCCATTGAAAAATTCACTACAGTGAATTCACTCTAGTGAAAAATTCACTATAATAGCAGACTTGATAAGTGAGAAGAATCAGCAACTTCAAAGAGGGGAAAAATATTAATTTAAAAGAATGAGGAAAGCCTAAAAGACTTATGAGATACCATCAAGCTGACCAATATATGCATTATGGAAGTTTCAGAAAGAGAAAAGAAACAGAAAGTTTATTTAAGCAAGTAATGGCCAAAAACTTACCAAATCTTGGGGAAATAAATGGATATTCAGAATCAAAAACCTCAAAGGAGCCAGGTATGGTGGTGCATGCCTTTAATCCCAATACTTGGGAAACTAAGACAGGGAGATCTCAGGGTTGAGGTCAGCCTCCAGCAACTTATCGAGACCCTGTTTCAAAATAAAATTTTTTAGAAAAGAGCTGGGGTGTAGCTCTGAGGTAGTAAGCTTCTGAGTTCAACCTCCAGTACCAAAAAGGAAAGAAGCCCAAAGGATCCCAAATAAGATAAACTCAAAGAAATACATACCAAGGGCTAAGTGCTCAGTAGTAGAGCACTTGAGTAGAAATATGCACTAAACACATTATAATAAAACTGTCAAAAGTTAAAGACAGAATGTTGAAAGTAACAAGAGAAGAGTATAAGAGGTACAAGCATAATACTGTCAGCTAATTTCCCAGCAAGAAAGGAATGGAATGATAAATTCAAAGTTCTTGTCAATCAAGAATACAGAGTAGGAGAGGGATAGTCTTCAACAAACGATATTGGAAAAATTCGATATTCATATGCAAAAGAATGAAGTTGGACCCTTATACAATACACAAAAATCAACTCAAAACAAATTAAACAGATAAATAAATGTAGGACTTGAGACTATAAAACGTTTAAATGAAAATATGGGAACCTTAATAACATTGATCTTAGGAATGATATTTTGGATATGACACCCAAAGCACAGGTAACAAAAGCAAAAATGGATAAGCAGGGCTATATTAAACTAGAAAGCTTCTGGACAACAAAGAAAACACTTAACAGAGTGAAAAGATAACCTACAGAACAGGAGAAAATATTTGCAAACCATATATCTGATGAGTGCTACAAACTGAATATTTGTGTCTTCACAAAATTACTCTGTTGAAAGTTAATCACCATTGTGAAGGGGTTAGGAGAAAAGCCTTTGGAAAGTGACTAGATCACAATGGTAGAGCCCTCATGAGTAAGATCAGTGTCTTTATAAAAGAGGCTCCAGAAAGCTGCCTATCCACAGCTAGAAGGCACTATCTGTGAACCAGAAAACAAACCTTCACCAGACACTGAATCTGCTAGCATCTTGTTCTTGAACTTCTTAGCCTCCTGAACTGTGAGAATTAGGTTTCTGTTGTTTGTAAGTTACCTAGTTTGCAGTATTTTTCTATAGCAGTTCACACAATCTAAAGCTGATTGTAATCCCAGCATTTGGGAGGCTGAGACTGGAGGATCCAGGTTCGTGGCCAGCCTTGGCTACTTAGTGAGGCACTCTGCAATTTAGTGAGACCCTGTTTCAAAATAAAGAATAAAAAATAGGGCTGGGGTATAGCTTGGAGGTAGAATACCCTTGAGTTCAATCCCCAGTACTGCAAAAAAATAAATAAATAAAGCTGAAGTTAATATCCAAAATACATATGGAATTATAACTTAGTCCTAAAATATACCTAAAGATCTAATTAAAAACGAAACTTAGCTGGTATGTTGGCACATGCCTATAATACCAGTACTTGGGAGGCCGAGGCAGGAAGAGCTCTGGTTCCCTGCCAACTTCAACAGCTTAGTGAGGCCCTCAGCAACTTAGTGAGACCCTGTTTCAAAAAAAAAAAGGAATAAAAAGGGCTGGGAGGTGTTAGTACTGGGTTCAATCCCCAGTACCACACCAAAAAAAAGAGAGACTAAAATAGTTAAATAGACATTTCTCCAAAGATGTACAATTGGACAACCAATATATGAAAATAATCAGAATCAATCAGGGAAATACAAGTCCAAACCATAATGAAATATCACTTTGTGCCCATTAAGATGGCCAATATTTTTAAAAATCAGAAAACAACAATTTTGGGGATGAGGATGTAGCAAAATTGAAACACTTCTACACTACTAGGAGGAATGCAAAATGGTGCTGCAACCATAGAAAACAATATGGAGATTTCTCAAAAAATTAAAAATAGAACTACCATATGATCCAGCAATCCCACTTTTGGGTATTTATCCAGAAGAATTAAAATTAGAATCTTGACTAGCTATCTCCACTACCATTTTCATTGCAACATTATTCATGATAGCCAAGAGGTAGAAATAAGCTAAATATCCATCAATAAATGAATATGTAAAGAAAATGTAGCATATACAATGAAATATGATTAAGCCTTTAAAAATAATGAAATCCTACCATATTCTACAACATAATTAACCTTGACATTATGCTAAACAAAATAAGCCAATCACAGAAAGAGAAATACTACATAGTTCCACTTACATAATGTACCTAAAATAATCAAACTCATAAAAACATAAAGTAGAATGCTGGCTTCCAGGAGCTGAGGGAAGTGGGAAACCAGGAGGTATTGTTCAGTAGATGTAGAATTTCAATCATGAAAGAGGAAAAATGTCTTGGAACTTATTTTACAACAAGGTATTAAAAGTTAGCAGTGCTATCATTTATGTTTAAAAGGAGTATGGGAGTTAGTTTATGTTATTTAATTTTTTTACCTTTAAAAAATAGTGAAAGTACTGAGTGCTATGAAAATTGATAGGCTTTTAATATTGGACAAGATCTAAAAAGCCCAATTTATTGATAAGCAAGTGAGATCACATAACTACCTCATGATGGAACCATGAAATGGACCCTAGTCTCCTGAGTCGCCTTCCAGGACTTCCCTTCCTATAAACCAAATTGATGTGTCTTCACTTTATGAAGTAAACAAATGAAACAAAGCAAACTTTTTTTACTTTGATTTTATACATACTTAATATTGTCACTCAGGATATACTGAAGAATCATTTAATTAGAAGATTTATAATTCCTTGATGTTTCATTATGTTTTAAAAGGCATTAAATATTTTATTAGCTATCTTATTTTTAATTCATAGTGACCTGTTCTTTATGAAATATTTAAAGAATATGCTGATAAATTGTGTGTATATATTTTCTGGAGCCAAGGAGGTTGTTAATTGAAAAGTGATGTACAAACCTTAAATAATTGATACAATACTGTTGAATCAAAAAGACTGTTGGTGAGCTCTTCAAAAGGTGACAGGAAAGCCCTGGATACAAAGGAAGTCTAAGTGTAATCTTCAGCAAGGGGATTGCTTTTCACCTAGACATATGCAGAGCCATCCAGGCGCCTGTTTGATTTTCATTATAGCAGTAAGGCCTGGAACTCACCATTCTTATACTGAGGAACCAGAACATGGACTGCAGAGTTAATTACCTGAGAGCAGAAGACAGTACTCTTCTGTATGCCAACTGAATCTTGTTTTCTTCTTTCCTCGCTACGTGGCACTTGCTTGGCCTGTCTGGTACACCATGTCTTTTACTTCAACAAAAATGTAAACTCTGTTTATGTTCACCAAGCCATATGTCTTACTGGCACAGAGAATTACAGAACTGGAGAGGAGGCCTTGATAGTGTCTGGTTTAGTTCAGTCTACTTGTTTTACAAAAAGAGAATGACAAGAGATGGAAGATGTGTGGGTCAGGGTGTTTGCCAAAGTTCCACACCCTGTTACCAATATTAATTGAGTTGCAAATTTAGTTCCCTAAATTCCAACCTAGCATTCTACTACTAATTTGCTTTCCACACTGCTGACTTAAATTTGGTGAGAATAGTTAAGGGATGATGTGACTGCTTATATTAAAACCATTTACCCTCCATTATCACACACATAGAAATTCACAGTATCACATCTGTGGTTTCTACCAAAAATGGATAATCACCATCTAATTATGAGAAAACACTAGACAAACTCAAATTGAAGGGCATTCTATAAAATAACTGACCAAAACTATTAAAAATACAAAGACTAAAACTCACAGAAAAGACTAAAGGAGTGTGACAACTGAAGTCACTATGGGGGAAGAGAGAAAGGGAGGAAGACAGACACATAAGCTCAAGAGTAACAAAATAAGTCAAAATTTTTTAATCTTAAAACTTAAATCAAGCCGGGCGTGGTGGCGCACGCTTGTAATCCCAGCATTCAGGAGGCTGAGACCGGAGGATCCGGGTTCGCAGCCAGCCTCAGCTACCTAGTGAGGCACTCGGCAACTTAGTGAGACTCGGTTTCAAAATAAAGAATAAAAAATAGGGCTGAGGGTATATCTCAGAGGTAGAATGCCCCTGAGTTCAATCCCCAGTACTGCAAAAAAAAAAAAAAAAAAAAAAAA
>PVLC010013243.1:0-42179 GCA_004027655.1 Graphiurus murinus | reverse complement strand
AAAAAAAAAAAAAAAAAAAAAAAAAAAAAAAAAAAAAAAAAAAAAAGAAAAAAAAGAAAGAAAATCCACAAGGATGATCTGTATGGAGTATGTTCATTTTTATTTTTTTTTATTTTTTTGCGGTACTGGGGATTGAACTCAGGGGCATTCTATCTCCGAGCTATACCCCCAAGCCTATTTTTTTATTCTTTATTTTGAAACAGTCTCACTAAGTTGCGGAGTGCCTCCCTAGGTAGCTGAGGCTGGCCGCGAACCCGGATCCTCCAGTCTCAGCCTCCCAAATGCTGGGATTACAAGCGTGCTCAGCTTGAGTATGTCATTTTAGATCACATCTAGACACTATCAGGAGTTAGGATTCAAAGTTTGTAAATTTTCTATGCTATGTATTTACCTACTCAACCAAAGGAAGTAGAATAGAGTTAAAGTGATCAATTCACCCAGAAGGCTGCCCCAATATTTTTTGTAGCTGAAGTGCAATGGGAAAAGCTGGAGGTGGAAGGTTTGCAGGAAAGGTCTTCTGTCCTCTATATCAGAGTGCCTTTAATGTTAGTGAGCATAAGAGCCCCAATGTGGAGCCCATAAAATACAGTTTTCTGGTCCACATGCCCAGAGATTTTTATTCAGTAGGACTGGAGTGGGGGCAGGGAATATGCACTGTTATGGCACCTCCCTAGTGATCCTGAAGCATCTAATTCAATGAGCCATACCTTTGAAAACACTGATCCATGGCAAGGTTTAAGGGCTTTTGAATCTTAAGGGTTTCTAGCAATTATTTGCTTAGGTTCCAAGCACTCTTGGGCTTCAAGAAAAGCAAAACAACAACAACAACAAAAACCAAAACCTGGGCACAGTGATTCATGTCTGTAATCCAAGTATTTGGGAGGCTGAAACAGGAGGATTGCAGATTTGAGGCTAGCCTCAGCAACTTAACAAGGACTTTGGTAAATTGGCAATACTCTATTTCAAAATAACAAGGCTTGAGGGTATAGCTCAAAGGTAGGATGCACTGGGTTCAATCTCCAATACTTCTACCCCTGCCAAAATATGAAAAAAAAGAAAGATAAACAAATAGAAGGTTTGAAAGTTTTCTTCTCAAGGTCAACAAGCCCCAGATTGATTTCATCATTGTAACTGAAGATCTCACAGTAGACTCTAACTAAAGTTAGGAACAGGGTACTTGGCTCTTAACTGGTATTGCAGTAAGAGATCCTTAAGAAGTAGCTAGCTATCAAGCTTTCCACCTTGCACTGTGAGGGTAAAAATGAAGATACCTAATGTGCCTCTTGTCAGCACATACCTTGAGATTAGGGGTTGCAATTCCAACCTAGTAGGCTTCTGGCTGCTTTGATGGGGGGTGCTAAGGACCCCTGTATCCTTAGAAAGGAGGTGTTGTGATTGGTTATGTGGCCCTCCCTGCATGGGAAGTGAGTTCTTTCACTCACAGACCAACTTCCTCAGCTTTTTCTGCATCACCAAATCCAGGCCTAAGTATCCTGTGCTACTAGCACAACCTCAACCTACAGGCTCCAGTCATTCCCCTATATAGCCTAGTCCTCTTGTCAGAAAGACAAAGTTAGAGATTGTTCTCTGTAAGCAATACTTTCCAACTCCAGAAAAAATAAGTTTATTAAAGAGAAATTAAAAAATACTAAAATATGAAAATAATAAAATATTTAAAATTGCCCTTAATTATGTTGCCTAAATACAATTATGATTAAGATTCTGGTGTGTTTCCTTTTAGCTTTTTATCTTTCTATGTATAGGCATATTATTTATTTTCACTGTCTGTATTATAGTGTGCATACATTTTGTATCCTGACTTTTTTCATTTAAAAGTATTATAAGTGTATTTTCAGATTATCATACAAGCTTCCAAATTATACATTTAAAAATAATTGCATAATAATTCATTCAGTGAATCAACATTATTTGCATAGATCAGCACCTGGCACCTAGAGGACATTTAATAAATATTTGTTGAATAAATTAATGGACTGATGGATGAATGCATCCCCCTACTGTGTGACATTTAGTTAATAAACATTTTCAAAGGGAACTTAATATTAAGTAATTAAGTGACAGAATAGGCAGGTCAAAGTAAAGGGAGAAGGGAGAACTGTTAACTTGGTTGCTTAGTGTGTGTGTGTGTGTGTGTGTGTGTGTTACTGAGGATTTAATCCAGGGGCCTTTTACCTCTGCGCTACACCCTCGGCCCTATTTTATTTTCTATTTTGAAACCAGGTCTCACTAAGTTGTGGAGGGCCTCGCTAAGTTCCTGAGGCAATATTTTTTAGAACTTTCTTTCTCTTTTTTTGGGGGGGAGGGGCAAACTGGAGGTTGAACCCACAGGAATTCTACCTCTGAGCACACCTTCAGCCCTATCTTACTTTTTATTTTGAAACAGGGTTTTCAGTAAGTTGATGAGGGACCTCTCTAAATTGTTGAGGCTAGCCTTGGACTTGCGATCCTTGTCTTAGCCTTCCTAGTATTGGGATTACAGATATGTACCACTATGCCTGGCTAGAATTATTTTCTTTGTTAGCAGTACTGGAGATCGAACTCAGCAGTACTCTGCCACTGAGCTATGTCCCCAGTCCTTTTTATTTTTCTTTTTAAAATACTTTTATTGGTACATTATAGTCTCACATCATAATATAGTTCATAGTGATAGAGACATACAGCATTTGCTTTTTTTTTCTTAGAATTCTGGCCACTATATTTCCATTTTTCTTTTTTCCAAAAGAGTAGATGCTGTGATTTGCCTGAAGGTTGTCCACAACTATTAATATCCCCATTTTCCATATGAGAAAATAGCCTTAGAGAGGTTATATAACTTTCCTAATATTACATAGCTAGTACATAGCATAATTGGCTTCTAATCTAGGTTTGTGAGCATCCTTTGATTTGTTCCTTTACCACACCACATTGCTTGAGAAAAAGGCAACAAAGAAGGATATCTGCCAGGAAGAGCTACTCTGGAAGCAGGGAACCTTGATTGGATGGGAAAATTCTAGCCTTTGTGGCATGAGGGAGCCAAATTGAGCTCATTCACTTGGGAGGAAAAGAAGAAACCCATTGAAACCCCTACAAAAACTAGTTTTGGATAAGCTCATGGGAAGAGTTTAGGTTGCGATTTCAATATCCAGAGCCTGAAGCTGGACATGTTTAGATATCAGACTTGTTTGGCTTGGATGACTGGGTATTTGTACTACAGAAATTGGTAAAAGCTAATCTGGTGAATATTTGTTTTCTTTGCTTTTAGACAACAGAGAAAACGGGAAATTATTTAGAAATTGATGCCAAGGCAGAGGGGTACCATGTTTCCAGAAAGGAAGGAAGTGGAAGCCCTTTAAACTCTGGCTCTAGCTCTACTTTGCTAAAACTTGCATGGCAAAGCACAGGTGATTTTTCCATTTTATGCACCCCATTTTCTTCGTTAATTTACTATCTGTGGTTACCAAAGCAAATGTAATAACCGCTTTCCTCAAAGGAACGGTGATTGCAGTTCCACCCCTTGGGCCTGCAATTGAGCTGTTGGGAGAGGATTTTCCATATTCCTTTCTACCTCCTTACTAGCATTTTGATTGACAGGGTACCATTTTCCCAGTAGAGAAAAACAAGGCAGAGTCATGTCTGTACAGCTGCCAATTGGAGAATTGGGGGACAAATTATATTGGTGCCCTGGGCTTAAAGAGGAAAGGGAAATCTCCTTTAGAAGTCATTCCTGCCCAATACAGTCCATCTCTGGTGGCTACTTCTACCCCAGAATTTTGGGGGACAGGACTGGTATAGAACCACCACAGGCCTGGACACTGAACCCACTGCTACGTGCACCTTAGTATGAAATTAAAGTTTAAAAATACAAAGCCCTGAAGGAAGTGTAAGGAAATCCAACACAGTACTACCCCCATTGAAATATCAAATATCAAATTCTTTCTAAAAATAAATGTTAGTGCCCCTCTTGTGCCAGTGCTCCGAGCAAGGTATAGGCCTGGGAATATGTAAGTGAGCGGCAACTGGGAGCACCCCACAGTTCTACATACTTGACACTGTGTTCTTCTAACTCAAAGAAGGATCAGCCCCCTCAAAACAAAAGAAAAGAATTCCCCACTTCCCTGAGATTATTTCCAGGGAAGTGGCAATGAAATGGCTTTCAGATTCAGGGCTCTTTGCCTGGCAAAAATCATTTCTACTCCTCACATTCTTGGTCCTCTAGAACGGAGCAGTTCCTTAAAACCGGACTTGGAGCTACCCATGGTTGAGGTTTTTGCCTGTCCTAAGATGAGACTGGAGGTAGGGGTGGCAAGGTTAGCAAGGCCTAAAATGGCGTCTCTCCTTGGATTCAGGGCTCCTAGGGCAAGTGCTGCTTTCGCTGACATTATGCATTCTGAGGGCCGGAATGATATCTCTGCTAAAGCGGAGGGGAGGGATGTTCCTCAAATCAGAGGATCTTTGGGACAGGTGCACCACCTTGCCCTCAGATTGTATCTTCCAGAGACTGGCCTGCTTCTGTATGCTCAGTTAAAGGCGCCTAGGGAGGAAGGGCAGAGACCTCGCCTCCCTCTGAGATTTGGGGCTCACCGGGGCTGAGCTGGCATCTCCCCTCAGACTCTGGGCTCTCTGGGTTAGGGGCAGGGGGCAGGATCCCGCCCTCAGAGTGAGAGGTGCTCAGACCGGACCGGAGCAGTGTCTTGGCCTCCCTTGGTGTGGGGGAAGGGGCTCTGGGACCAGCGGCCCTCCCCTCCAGCGGAAGGGGGGGGGCTCCCCTGAGGCCCTGCCCCCTTCGTGACAAGAGGTGTCCGGTGACCAAGACACTCGGAGCTGGTGCAGGGTGCGGCCCAGGGCGTGGTCACCGGGGGCTACTTAGAGAGGCCGGTGCAGTGCGGGAGACAGCGCAAGGTTAGCTGCAAGGCTGCGGGGCACTCAGTGCGGGTCATGGCGTGGATACTGGACTGCCTTTTCGCGTCGGCCTTTGCGCCTCGCCCCCGGCGTGGTGAGTGGGGCCCGCCGAGTTGGGGGGCTGGGGTCCTCGGCTGGTGGCGATCTGCGGCTGCAGCCCCTGTTGGGCGCCCTGGGGCTTGGCTCCCTACCCCTTTGCCTCCCTTCTTGCTGGCTTTTAGCTAATTGTTCCTGGCCCAAGGGACTGCCCCGTCGAGGACCCGAATAAATCAGCAGCTTTGCCGGGAACCAAGAGCAATCGTGCTAATAGCTCTGCTGGACGCTGGGCGAGCGTGGGGGTGGAGTTGCTGGCTCTGCCGCCTGCCCATGGGACAGCCAGAGCCTTGGAGCAGGAGGCGCAGGAGCTCCATCCTGCAATCCCAGGGCTCTAAAGGCCCAAGATGAATGTTGCAGGGCCCAAGGACCCTGAATAAGGAGGTGGGGGTTCCTTTTGCCTGGAAGCTTATCTCCTGATCATAATCTTAACTACAGAATAGCAGCATGGGCCCCTTAGAGTCACCGAATTCAACCCCTCCATTTAAGACATGATGACATTGAAGCCCAGAGATGGCAAAGGCCTGTCCAAGGTCACCCAAGGAGATGGCAGCACATCTGGGACAGCTTAAGTTCTGCTAACTGCTCACTGTCCCAAACTGCCCAGTAGCACAGGTTTGAGGTCTTTAGTCTGAGTCTTTCCTTGGGTACTTGATATCAGTACTAAGAGTTCCCTTATCCCTTGGGAATTGAGGCCATAAATGTGCAAAGATCGCAGCATAGGTGTAAGTGTGTGGGTAGCATTTTACCCCTTTCTTGAAACTGCTACACACACACACACACACACACACACACACACACACACATTTCCTCTTAAAGTTTCAGGAGACAGATATTTTCTTTTTGACATTCTCTAGGACCTCCACCCACACTGTCCTTCACTCCTCCTTGATAGGCCCCACCTCCCCCAGGGGCCACCTGCCCCCACAGCCACCTGTTTTTCCATAGTCTCCACCTCTAAAATCTATATTGGTGAGAGTGCGTCATTGGTCACCAGCCATAGAACAAACCTGGGATTGACTCCTCTTTCCTCTGCCTCCTCACAGGCAGGGGAAGGGAGGGGACTCAGCAACTTAATTCAGCAGAGGCACAATTTTCCTTCTTGCCAGCTCCAGTACTCTGCTGAGAACTAACCCAGCAGAGTGACCTCCTGCTAAAAGACTGCAGCATGCTTAGCCAGTTCAAGAACCGTCTCTGGCAGGTCACAGCTTCTCTGAGAAGGAAAGAGATCTCCAAGCATGTGCACAGAAAGTTTGGTTTTCTCTTTTGTATGTTTTTTTTCTGTGGTACTGGGGATCAAAGCCAGGGGTACTCTACAACTGAGTTGCATCCCCAGCCCTCTTAAAAAGATGAGATAGGAAGCTGGGTGTGGTGGCACACCCTTGTAATCTCAGTACTTGGGAGGCTAAGACAGGAGGATCCGGGTTCGTGGCCAGCCTCGGCTACTTAGTGAGGCCCTCTGCAACTTAGTGAGACCCTGCTTCAAAATAAAGAATAAAAAATAGGACTGGGGATGTAGTTCTGAGGTAGAATGCCCCTGTGTTCAATTCCCAGTACCAAAAAAATAAATAAATAAATAAAAAAAAAGGATGAGATGGGATGGGGTCTCCCTAAGTTACTCAGGTTGGCCTCAAACTTGTGATCCTCTGGCCTCAGCCTCCTGAGTAGCTGGGATTACAGGCATGCACCACTGTGCCTGCCTTTGACTTCTCTTTTGTGTATTTTTAAAGTTTATGTCATTCTGTGAATCAAAAAATAATAAGATGTCTTTTCAAGCCTCAGGGTTCAAACAGTCTACCCCTGGAAAGGAGGTAGGGGAACCATTCCACCATGCCTGGCCTACAAAGTTGCTGTGTGTAATTCCAATGAGATGGAGGACATGAAGCTTCCTTTATGAATAACCCCATGGCACAGAGTCACTTTCAAATAACGAAGCCCGTTCCAGTCTAAAAACAGCAATGTCTCTTAGAACCTGAAGGCTTTTCCTTAAACTGAACCCCAATCTGTGTCTGGAGAGCTTCTACCTTCTGTCCCTGGCATGGACCTTCATAATTCCCCTTCCTAGGGAACACTGTCAGCCCTCTTTGTTCTCCCACCCTCTGCTCACCTCTTAGTCAGTCCAAGTCTCCCCAGCTTCTTCATCCACTTAACATGTGACATGGCTACAAGGCCCCTACCCACATCTAGCTGCTTTTCTTTGCATATGCTCCAAGTTAAAAATGCCCAATCACCTGGCCAAAAGAGGATTTCCAACTGTGCCCCTATAAATATAGTCCTGGATGACTGACTTGCCCTCTTTTGGAAGTCCACACCACACCCAAGGGACACACATACATATCCATTAATATATCCATACATATAGCCCCACACCCATGCAAGCCTACACTCAAAGCCATGAGCACACATGTACATGTCACATACATCACTTCCTTTCTACATATAACACAATATACCCACATCAGACATGCATGTACCATGCACAAATTCCATGCAGATGCCACAAGTTCACACAAAGACTTTATTTATATTGAAATTACTTTCAACTACAGCTACTTTTTAAAATAAAGTAAGCCCAAGTTATTTTCAGAATCTCCATTCTGTATAGAGTTGGCATTTGAACATGAACACAAGACCTTATATTTGCTGCTGCTGCATCTCCAGTCTGGGGATATCTGCCCCCCCCCCACATACTTCTACCAGATAGCACTGCCTATGCCAACTTTATTATTAACATAAGAGCAGTTAATATATGTAAAACACTGCCCAAATTCTGGATCTTAATGTTCAGTTATTTACATGTAGGTTCTCGTTTATGTCACACAACACTTTGAAATAATTCATCTTTGGGTACAATTTTTGACCAAGTAAGAACCAACTTCACCCCTCCCCAAGAAATACTGTGTGACATGAAAGATAACTTTGTGGGTAACTATTGATATTCTGTAGGGCTATAATTGTCCTTGGTGCCTCTCTTCAAATGCCTTTTAGGACCCCCCCCCTTGAGGGGGCTACTGGTTGTCAGTTGGGCAGAATGGAGGAGGTATTCTCAATGACCTTCCATCCCCATTCACCTTGCCTAGGATGTAGTTGGTATGTCAGAGCAATATTTTGAGGGTGACAATGGCAATGGGTGATCAAATGAAGGCATTTGGTAGAAACATCATTGAGGTCTGGGAGGAATGGGGGCCCAGAAAGACGTTTTTCCCCAGGGAAAGGGACAGCATTATTGACCCACTTGAAATTCTCTTCCTAGTATACTCTTGGCATTGGATTTGGCCCCAAACAATTGGACGTCTGTAAAGCAGCCAAAACTCTAAGGCTGAAGGGACCCTGGGGCCCAATTCACATACAAATTTGATCTTTTCTTGGAGACAGGACCCAATCGATTGGCTGAGGCCAGGCCTGGTTGTGCTTTAGCAGGATCATTTTCCAGAGCTAGGGCAAGATTGCCAATGAGATACCCCAATACCTGATCAGGGGATCAGACAGGCACCCTCATTCACCAATGGTGGGACTTTCCTGACTTCATTGGTGAATTACTTGTTTGCGCTTCAAGATATTTCTCCATAGGAAAAAATTATGATACTCTAGAGCTTAGGTTGCCAGGTTAGACCACACTTTACCCACCATGAGGATGAAACACAGAATCTGTGTGATGAAAACTGGCAGAAAATAATCCTTTTGCAAAGGTACCTCAGGCTCCAGCAATAGAGCTGACATTCATCAAGCTTAAATATCAAATGACGTAGAGCACATTGAGCATTGACAGAGTAGGACACCAGGTCCCTGAGGGTGATTATGACGATGGTGAAAGCAACATCATTCCTTTGTTTTCACACTTACCTACTAAGACAACCTAAATGTCCAACAATAGTGGAATGGTTAAATAAACTCTGACATACTCACTTGTCAGATAGTATGCAACCATCCAAATTGAGGCTATGAAGAATACATAATAACTAGGAAAATGCTATGATTCTAACTGTGTCAAACAGGCATTTCTTTTGTGTGTGTGGTACTGGGGATTGAACTCAGGGGCATTCTACCTCCGAGCTACACCCCCAGCCCTATTTTTTATTCTTTATTTTGAAACCGAGTCTCACTAAGTTGCGGAGTGCCTCACTAGGTAGCTGAGGCTGGCCGCGAACCCGGATCCTCAGGTCTCAGTCTCCCGAATGCTGGGATTACAAGCGTGCGCCACCACGCCCGGCTTTCAAATAGGCATTTCTGAAAGACTGGAAGAAACTTCAGTGACAAAGTAAAATTAGAAATTCTAATGTGGTAGTGAGATAATAGTTATTTTGCTGTTTCCTCAAATCTGTATAAAATTTGTTCTTAAATTAGTCTTAAAATTTAACAATGTTTTTAAAAAGCTAATTGAAGACCTATGATATACAACTAATCTATACAATGATGTACTATTCCACTATATATAGTTTGCTGATTTTTTCTTATTGTTTTAATTTAAATTGGCTACATCAGGCCAGCCAAATGTAATCTTCCCAATAATCATGCAATGTCCCTTAGTGCTGGAAGAGACACAGCTGGTTAGAATCATAGGCCTGCTCTTATAGTGTTGCTGTGAGCAGGTTACTTACCCTCTCTTGAAGTGATATAATTATGCCTACATTGTTGGGTTATAAATAACAATAATAGTTATTATTAGTGTTGTTATAGATGCCATTATATTAAATTCTTTCTATGGTTTAGGTATAAAAGTAGGTCTGATTTTTTCACCAAATATTTACTATTTCTAAATACCAGTTGCTTTACATAAACTATCTCATTTTATCATAGTAACAATGCTCTAAGGTCATATTATCTTTATTTTAAAGAAAAAGGCCAGAGAAGTTCAGTAACTCTCTCACAGTCACACAGTGGCTGTGTGAGGAATACAATTCCTTTTTGTTTGACTTCAAAACTGGAGTGAGATTAAAACAGATATTTGCAAAGCTCCTAGCACTATGCTGACATACAGCAGAAATTTATGAGGTGGTCAGTAAGATGTTGTTGGTGTTACCTGGCCCAGGGTCCAAATTCTGGTCTTTGACCTATTTGATGGCTTACAGATTCCTTTCTGTGGAAAAGTGCACATTTCAAGTGGAAAATGTACCACAAACACCACCTGTGTCCTCATAGCTGGGGCTATGAGTCACCAGGAAATTATTTCTCTTTCCTTCTGGCAGTATCATTTGTTCTCACATGTATCAGTAGAAGTAGGTAGATGGCATGTTTGATGAGCCTTGTCAGCTACTGTCACATCTTAGATACATCTCTTGAGAAACCACGAGGCTTCCTCAGGATGGGCAACCAATACCCAGAAGCCAGTAGGTCCCTGCTTATTAAGGAACCCTATTAAGCAGTATGAGCTTAGTCTGAATTCCTGGTGTAGCTATTCTCTGTACTATAAGGCTGACCCTTCATCCCTACCCCTTCTGTTTTCCTTCTCAAAGTGAAGGCTCCTAGACATTCTCAAAAGCAGATAAGGATAGGACCTGGAGAAGTTTTTCTAAATTCCTAAATTCTCAGGACTCACTAACCCATTATCTTGTAGAGTAGAGTCTAGGGTCAGCTAGGACGGGGGCAGCATAAAGGATGAGTAGGAGGGAGGTCTGACAGAGAGGGAGGAGTTGGAGGCATCTTCCAGAAACTGGGAATATCCGAAGGATGGCCTCTCAGAGCCTTTCCTTTTATGAGTTTCTTTACTTTTCTACTCTGTAGTCTCTGGGTACCTCCCTGGGATTATATCCACTCCCAACAGGCTCAACTATTCGATCTTCCAGACTGTGGCCAGCTCAAATGCGGCTTTGGCTTGTAGTGACCTGCTTTTGTCTCTAGAGGGAGGCAATGGCATCAGGGAGCGAGGGGCAGAGATTGGGGGCTTCTCTCATTTTGATTGTGACAAAGGGTAGATTTGATTTTCCTAAACCTGGGAACAAATAAATGTGAACTCATCCAGGATGCACTTTAGATGCTGTATAGTATATCTTAGAATTATCATTCTCACTGTATCATCTCATCTACCTGCCAACCTCCATGACTGCCAGAAACTAGATGGCCTTGAGAAGCCTTCTTGATTTTTAGGGCAGAGATGAGGGGAAAATACAAAACAAAAACAAAAGTCATAGGACAAATTTGGCAAGAAATAGTCACTCTCATCTTCTTGAGCATAATGGTACATCTTTAGGAGGCAGGATTGGGTCTGTAGTTGGGGTGGGGGAAGGTTAGCGCATTGAGCAGAAAGTTTCTGACTTTCCTGTGTAGAGTATTACATCAGAAACTGTGGTCTCATTAACACTATCAAGGGAAACTGCAGAGTGAGAATTGAACTTAAGGTCCAATTCTTCCGGGTCTGCATTAGGCTGATCAAAACATCATTCAAAAAGAAGAGGGACTATTTCAAGAGTGTCAGACGAACCAGTAATGAGGAAAATTGCCAGCTTAGTCAGCTCTATTCTATGATCACCCTGGTTAAGATACTCTGGGCTAAATGAGAAGGGGAAAAAATGGGAAGGGGATTAACTAAGCTTTTCTTGAATATTTACTATGTTTGTTAGGCATTTGGTTGGCACTTTCTATTGTTTACCACCTTCAGTTATCTCAGCCATTCCAAGGTAGGCATTAAGCATCTCCATTTTACAGTTGAGCCTCAGAGAGGTGAAGAAACCTTCCCAAGATCACACAGCAAGTAAGTGTTTGAGCTGTGATGTCATCTCAAAGCTGTTTAACTCCAAATCCTATGGTCTTTTTCAACCCCCATGAAAAAGACAAAACTCTGATTTTTCTAGGGCTTTACTCTCACTAGGAAAGTAAGATCTCTTTCAATAAAATTCACATTTTGATGCCCTGCCCCTATAGATTCTTGTTTGTAGGATGCAAGCAAGAAAACCTCTGCTCATATTGCAGTAATGGGGAATTATTAAAGCACTTTCCACCTTCACAACTCCCCATATAATCATCATTTTATAGGAACACATTCCCTGAACTCCAAAGAGGGAGAGACTCGTGGTAGCAATTTTTAGATCCCAGGAAAGTGTGTGTGTGTCCGTCCATCCAAAGGTGGTAGCAATATCTGGTAGCTTCTTCTATCCCATCATCTATCTATTTTTAATTTTTGTGGTACTGGGAATTGAACCTCTGAGCCACATCCCCAGCCCTTTTTCTTACTTTGAAACAGGGTCTCACTCAGTTACTGTGCACTAGCTTTGAACCTACCATCTTCCTGTCTCAGCTTCCTAAGTACTAGGATTACAAGTGTGCACCACAGTGCCACTCTCCCACAATTTATATGAGTCTAGGGGTGATGGTGAAATGGTCTTCTATTATGCTAATACCCTCTGGCCCAGGACTACTATATATCTTAGGAGGTATAGCCTAGAGCATTTGGCTTCTCCAAAGTTTGTCTCCATTTCACAGGCAGAAGCACTGAACTGCAGTGAAATTTACCAGGCTTTAGACAGGTAGTCCAGGTGTGTGTGTGTGTGTGTGTGTGTGTGTGTGTGTGTGTGTGTGTGTGTTGAGAGTAAGAGACAGGGAGAAACCCTTTGAAGAAGGAGAGGCTTCACCTGAGCAGCTGTGAGGGTGTGAAAGTGAAGCTGTTGTATTCCCATGAGAGTGAGGAGGTATGGAATTATCTTGGGCAATGTTGAGTGCCTGGGACCAGATTCTGGGAGGTGCCAGTTTTCATGAACTCCTTATACAGACTTAAGGGTGATGCAACTAGCCATTTCGGGTGATTTGTGCCCTGCACAACTTAGACTGGCCTCTCTATCCTCCCCCAAAAGGAAACTTTCTGGCTATATAATACTTTAGGCAATGCTTTTCTTGCCCACCCACAATGAGGTGCTGACCCAGGCCCAGCTGGGGGTGGGGAGCTTTATGGATGTTCCAACTGCTTTTCATCTACACACAAGGCTCATTTGTGCCAATCGAAAGGGCACAATAATAACAGTGGCAATTTAAACCCCGCTTCTCATTTCCCTCCCTGAAAAGTGACAAAGTGACTCACCACTGTTGAATTGTCCCTCTCTCTCCACCTCTTGACCTCTTTGCAGCAATCTAGGATGGTTCCCTGGGGGTAGAGCTAGGAGCTAGTGCTGCCAGAGATCCTTTCACTGTGACTGGGCTGACACTATGCCCCCCATAAATGTGTTCTCCCAAATGCAATGTATTGTTTTAATTTGAATTTCACAGATGAGGCTGTTTGGAAGGCATTTGAGCAGCATGAGCCTCATTAAACAGGCATGGTGACCCCCCAATCATGAATAATACAAAATGGGGCTCATTCAGTAATCTTTTCTGAGGGGGGCTCTGCTTCTTTTTCCGTGGTGCAGTTTAAAAATCACCATGTAACAACTTCTGGTGGGGATACTGTAAAAATGAGGAGTTTCAAAGTCATTCCCTTATCCCGTCCTGACCCCTCACCTACTTTTCCCTCCCTACCCAATCTCAGTATCCTATGGCTAGAAAACGCTCATTCTCAGCTCTTTCAGCACCAGCCTAAGGAGAGCTCCCAGAACTCCAGCTGAGGGCAGGCGCTTCTGTGACTAGAGTAATTAGAAATTTTGAGGTGTCCATGAAGCAGATAATTAGGTGGAGAAGATATCAGCTGTCTGGGAGACAGAGAAAGTAATTATGCTGTGTACTCTTGGTGCTGTTAGTAAACTCAAAAGGAAGATTTGTTGGAAAATGATACTGTTTGATAGAGATTTCAGTGTCTAGCAAGAATCGGAGGACTCCTAGTTAGGCTGCTTGGTCCAGAAGAAAGGTGTGGGAGCTTGGCAGACTGGAGTTCAAATAACCAGCTCTACCTCTTATGGTCTGTGTGATCTTGGGGAAATCACTTAACTGCTCTGAGCCTGATGTGTGAAGTGTGAAATACTGGTAATTATAGATAGCTCTATTGACCTCCTAGCCTATTTGTGAGGACACTAGAAGATAATGCCTGGTACACAGTAAGTGCTTAATAAATGGTAACATTGTTATACTGATTGCCATTATTATTCATACTGTATGCCAGGCATTCTGTACAGCAGCTCAGGAATAAGAAACGGGTCAGATAATTGCAGTTAATCATGATTGTGTCATGAGAAATATGAAGAGTGCAATTGTGATGGCTCAAAGAGGGATCCCTCAACTGGGAGGGAGGGGTACAGAAAAGCAGAGAGTTTTGTAACTCTTTAGTCAGGACTTAAAAAATAAGTAGGAGTTTATTATGAGGCCCAGAGGGGAAGGGCTTCCAGGCAACTGGATCTGCCCACACAAGGTCAAGGAGGTGTGAAACAGCCAGGCCTTGAACAAATAGTTGGGTTCAGCTAGGCACAAACTGGGGCCTCCAGTCTGAGTGATGGTGGTGGCGCAGGGTCAGTGACCAACAATCTTTCCAGCTTACTCCCACCAGCCCCTGCACCGCGCACGAGGCGCCCTACCTGGCCAAATCTCGTGCGGCGCCCTCCTCTTCGTTCCTCTAAGCAGCCAGGTAAGTTCACACCCTGCCCCCAGCGAACTGGCAGGGCACAGCAGTGGGCGGGGGCGAACCTCCACCGAGAGTGACGATCCAGCCAGCGGAGGTCCCCTGCCGGGATTGCCTTCCGCTATCTGGCCCCAGTCCTGGATGTTCCACTACCCCTCCCCCAACCATGCACACGATCAGATCACCTGGCTTCTTTTCAATAACCCCTTGCTTTCATACACTGCACCCATACACTCACGGGATCACCCTCCAAGGCATGCAGGGTACTAGCCGTCCACCCCAGAGCAGACTCTGGCCACATGTGTCCACACCACACACCTGAGCATATCAATTAAAAGACACATAGAATCCTCATATGCATAAGCCTTTGAACACACACACCTTAAGTAGACTTATAGATATATCTTGCTCAGGAACACACACACTTACACAACAAACACCACCTGTAAGCCCAAATTGACACACTGCCCTTCGGGGTAAGCACCCTCCTAATATACATAGACTCAAGCTTAAACAAGACACACAATCATACTTATATACACTCACCACAGCACGATCAGAAAACCCGGCAGAAACACACATCAAATACACCCACATCCAGACCGCACCCTCATAGTCACACTACAACCGGGAAGGAACATACAACCTACAAGCATACACACACAAACACATGCTTTGTATTAAAGCAGAAGCCAAATTCACCCCACACCAAGCACTTAGGCTGAAACATGCACCGCACCCCCCCAAAAAACCCCCACACCAGTCCACACACTGAATACACACACAGACATACCGCACCCGCGCGCGCGTACAGACACGCGTACATGCATGCATACATACACACACAGCTCGCCCCCGCCTTCTCTCTGGGCGGAAGGGAAGGGGGCGAGGAGTGGAGGCGGGGAAGAAAGGAGGGAGGATGGGCGGGCTAGGCGGAGCGGGCATAGATGCTCTTTTCCCTTTGACCTGGGGTGTTGCACGTCTGTTCCCTATTCCTAGGCAAAGGGAGCGAGTTGGGTCCAGGTAGGGTTCAGTCAGAACCCCGGAAAACAGCAAGGATAGGGAGGCGGTGGGCAGACGCGAGGACTCTCCGGGACCCTGACTCAGATTACAGTCGACCCCGCCCGAGGCTACTCCTCCTCGCACCCTCCCCTTGCCCCTTCACTGCCTTGACCTCTGCCCGCTACCCCCCACCAGGAGCTTTTATCTCCACTACCCCAGAGGGCCGGCTACTGTTAAGGGGTGTGGAGCTTTACTGGTTTCAAGAAGTAAGGAGTTATCTGAATGCAAGCTTTTTTCGAAGCTTGTTCTAGTCTAGCTTGAAGACTTATCTTAATGGAGAGCTCACTATTTTGCATAGCAGCAAAATTTCTAGGTAAAGGGCAATGGCCACTAGAAATAGTTGACTCCGGGTGGGGCACATAGTAGGGCGCCGCAAAGGTTCCTCCCTCCCTCTTAACGTCACCAAATCCAGCAGGGCTATCTGCAGCCTATCACTGGCCGGTGGCGGCTTTCGGGCAGCAAGTGAGCTTTTATCTTAACACACAAGTTCTCCGCAGAACCGCAGCCTTGGATCGGGAGCCATCGGAGGCAGGGAGCTTCAGAATGACTGAAGGTGCTTTGCGCCACTGGCCACTGGCGGCATAGCCCCAGCAGAAAGCTCTGAGGTCCCCTCCTACCGTAAGCGGACTATAGGGGTCACTCCAGAATGCTCTGCAGCCAGATGACTGTTTGCCTACTCGTCATTTTTGTGGAGATGGATCACAGGGAAAGGGAGATGGAGGAAGAAGAGCTCTTCCTCTCCCTCTCCCGGAGCCGCTGTGAATGAAGTGCTGTGCGAAGTGCTTAAACTTCGGAGTTAGAGGTTCGAATCCCCTCTACCACTTTGTAGCTGACTACCTTGGCAAGTCACTGGCTTAGGTCGAAGGGTAGTTGTAAGGTTTAAGGGAAGTAACATATTCAAAGTACTTATCCTAGTTTTTTAAGCAATGTGCTGTGTATAAGGGAAACGCCCACATCAATGTTTTATTTAGTATTTAGTGATGTCACTCATTGACCACAAGAAATTCTTGGTCACAATTCCAGTTCTTGGGGCTGTGGTGGAGCTCTTCTGTCCATCACAACCTCCTTCCCCTCACAGAGACTTCCTCCCGCTCCGGGTTGCAGACACCCTCTTTACTAAAGTGCCAGAGACAATGGGACCAGCCTCAGACTGCTGCTTCCTCCCTTTCTCCCCCTCTCCTGATCTGGTGCTCTAGGATGTATACAAGGCCAGCACTCATCCCATTTCCATCAGGAAGAGAGAGAGAGATCCTCTACTTTGATGGAAGGAGAATCCATCCTGAGCATTCAAATTACACTCTTGTGTGGAGTAAGATTTATTTAATTCCTGGGGGACAGAAAAAGGGATGAGGGCAAGGACATCTTGGTAGTAGAGATGGTGGTGAGTTGGTAGCACTTAAATTCAAAACAGCGCCATCATTGTTGCTTCCAGAGCCAGATCTCTCTCTCAAAAGAATAAGATAAACTTGCCATTGGATTTCTGGATCTCATTTTTAATGTAGGTCCTTCTGAGCCACAACTCTGATATTCTGGGGGAGAAAAGCCCATGTTTTTCTGGGTCTCCACAGTAGCTATGTATGCCTGGGCCATAGCTATCCTATATTCATCCTCTTTTCTTCCCTTTTCCCTCTTGCTGGACTCAGTCTTTGACATTCTCGAATCTCATCTCCTTTTTCTCCATTCTCATCCCTCTTTGACAACACTCTCCTTTTGTCTATTTCCTTGGCTTAAGAGAGGAGGAAATTCAACTGGGATAGGAAGTAATTGCATATTTGAAATTTCCCCCACTTGAGAAGTTGCATTTCTAACTCCATATTGTCTTTGTTGCATCAGATGAGAATATTGAGCTCTTGTAAATAATGTGTTTTTGCTTGATTGGTGATGTATACAAATGATTGATGGGCTGCAGATTAGAAGAGGGTAGTTTAGGGAGAGGTTTTAAAAGGCTAGCCTTTGGGCTTCCTATGGTGTCTAGATATGCATAGAAGACCAAAAATGAAAAATGAAGATGATAGTAGTATGTGGGGGAGAGAAGGTTGGGGGGAAGTTACTGAAATATTGTCATCCAGGTGGGTGGAGGACTTTGTGAAGTCAACTGCTATTTGTTCTTGCTGCTTGCTGCACTTTAAATAAAATGACCTTTTTGACTCTGAGTTTGTAAGAGCAGAGGCCCCAGACAAGAACAGGAAACAAGGAGCAGGAAAGGAGATGCAAGGAGTAGATGGGGCTGTCCTTTGCCCTGTCCTGTGTGAGAAGGGCCAACAAAGGATGCTCCCTGTGCTGGCATGCCACATGAGTCCAATCAGAAGGGAAGTAAAAATTGTACTGAGGTGGGATCCAGGAGATCTGGGCCTTCATCTTGGCTCTGGGACTGATTAGCATTGTATTTGTGGATAAATTTCTTAATTATCTGAACCTACACTTCTGCTTTTCCTGTAATGTGAGATCTTGTGGCAAGGCCTAGGGTGGGATAATTTGAAGCAGGAGAAAGATGCGACTCTTGGGCTGAATCTTGAAGGAGATATGGGTTTTGAATAAGGAGAGAAGAGATTGTGGGGTACAATGAAAAACAGTGGGCATAGCCCAGGGAATTCAACAAACAGGTATGCGTAAGACACTGAGCTAGCTGTTGTGTAGAAAATTGCTATGAATCAGCCCCATCCCACCTGTGGAAAGCTTTACAGGGAGTGGGGGAACCTGCACAGCAGAGACAAGCGCTCACAGCATCTGCAGCTGGGCTCCAAACTAGTCTCAGCTGTGACACCAGACTCATTAGTGGGTCACACAGCCTCTTATTCCCTGGCCAGACCAGGAGAGTTGCCAAGAGGTAGTGCAGGGGCAGGCAATGGGGGCCTGAGTGCTGCCGGCTGAGGGGGGGGGAGAGTACTGTAAGTGGAGGGCACGACGTGAGGGAGGTGAGGAGGCCTGAGGTTGCCCAGCAGGTTGCCCGGGCTCAGACCTAGAATTTGCAGGAAAGATTTAATTGTTGGAATTTTCGTCAGGGGCAGGCAGCCCAGAGTAGATTTTGCTCACCACGGGGCTTTGTTTAACTTTGCAGATTCTGCTCTGCTCCTGAGAGAGCTACACAGAGTGGGACACACACAGCACAACACAGTCTGAAGGCCACAGGCTCTAGCACAGTGGCAACTACAGGCCGAGGACAACCCTCAAGGGAGGGTGCAGAGTCTGTAACCCCCCCTCTTCCCTAGTGTCCCTAGCTCAGGATCAGGGGCGTGAAGTTGGGTTGGGTCTCAAATAAGGCAAGAAGAGGAGACTGACTCAGACTTCCCCCTCCTGCACCCTGACTCCAGTAGCTCTTCCAAGGACCGGGATGGGTGTGTGTGTGTGTCGGGGGGGGGGGGGTGCTTATTTTGAACTGCTGTAAGCCAAGGCCTGATTCTGTGTCCTGGATGTCACGAAGTCCCTTAGAATAGTCAAGGACTCTGCAGACATGAAGGCTATGTCTCCACAGTGCTGTTAGATAAACAGGATAATAATAAATTATGCCAGTTGCGTTTCAGGCTTGGAGATGCTCACTAACTTGCCCAAGGCCACCCAGCTGCTTAGTAACTGAGCAGGCCTCCTGCCTTCTGATATAGGGCTCCATTCACTGCCTCAAACTGGAGATCATGGTCTACTTTTGAAGGAGGATGACTAGGTAGTTAGATGTTGATATTTTAGAAATGAATGTAGTTTAAAAATACAGTCCCTATCATGAAAACTATGAGGGGGAAATATCTCCCACAGCCCCAATTCCCTATGACATACACTCAGGATTTTGAAAAAAGAAAACGGGCAGAAAATTGGATGCTTATTGGGGAAGATGGAATCAAAAGCTAAGAGAAGTGAGTGGGGATGTGGGCGAAGATAGAGGAGAAGCTATCTGCAGAGACTCTGCAAACCTCTACCCTGAAGGTTTCTCTGGTGTGGTCTGTGTCTGGATGGTTTGGGGGAGTATGTGCATCTTATGCCCACTCAGTAGAAGCTGCAGATATGATCTGGAAATGCAAATGGAGGAGGTGTGTGTGTGTGTGTGTGTGTGTGTGTGTGTGTGTATGTGTACATACCTGAGAGCATGTGAAGATGCTAGTGTGCAGGTGGATATTTGTGAGTAGGAGTGTATACGTGTGTCCAAAAGGGGGTGAATCTCAGAGACAGAGGTTTTGGAGGCAGATGGAGAGTTGAGAAGGTAGGAAAAATATATTGGACTTTACTGAGTGCATACTAACTACCTACAGTTGAGCAAGGATCTGTCAAGAGCTGGTGGGTCTGGGGAAATAGACCATCCTTAATGCTCTTTTAAGGAACAAAGCAGAGGGCATATATTTAAATTAATTCAAGGGAAGATGATATTAGACTCACTGGCCTTTCTTTTTCCTCCAAGGATTTACTTATTTTATTTTTAATTAATTTCTTATTACCATGTTTTAATTATACATCATAGTGAGATTCATAGTGATACATTGCACTTTGTTGATAATCCCTCAGACACTTGACATTTATATGGTCTTCAACTTGGCTGTAAGATCCCATGGGCAGGAACTGGGGCTCTCCACTCCAGATAGCTTCCCTCTTCCCTGCACCATCCTTTGCAGAGATGACAAGCATATGGTGCTGAAGAAGCCAACGGTGGGGACTAAATTCCTTATCCTCCTATACCCCTGTCCTGCAGTTAGTTATTTTGTATATTTGATCATACAGACCCAGTGACATCCCTCTTATCCTCTCTGAAAATGTGTGTCCTGCTAACAGGGGAACCTTCCAGTGGGTGGATGGGGGGGGGCACTCCTCAACAGGGGCCCTATCTGCCTTATTCCAAACATTAGCAATTTGATTAGTCTTCCTCTCAAATTTGACTCCCGGTAATTTTGAGGGGGGAGAGAATTCCTCACCTCCAGTATATTCCTTCATTCCACCCTGTCTTTTACGTAATCTTGCCATAGCCACACCTAGAAGGTATCATGATTCTTCCAAGGTCATGGATCTGAAACTCAGAGAAGTCGGATAATTTGCTCCAAGTCACAGAGTTGTTGGGGGTGTGAACTGTACATTTGAAGAGGCTAGGATTTGAATCCAGGTTCCAGTCCATAGGTGAGGAGCCTTCCAGTATGCTATGCTATCAAAGCTGAGAGTGAGAGATAGGGTGGAATGAATGCATTATCAGTGTTTTTTTCATGCATTTCATATATCATACATCATATTTTTCATATATTTCATATATCATACATCATGTTTTTCACGCATTTCATGTATCTCATATTTCATATATTTCTACCTATATATCTTCATTCTCATTCCACAAGGAATGTAATAGAATAGCATACATAATAAGACCTCAGAAATCCAGCCACATCTTAGGAAAGAAGTTGGTCTTGACTTGGAACTTCCCAGTTCTAGTCAGAAGATGTTAGTGATGAATGCTAAGAAATGCCATGGTTTGGTGAGAAGGGTAATACCTGGCTCAGGGATAGGTAGGGATCAGTAGGGTAGTATATCATATTCTTCTATGGCATTTGGGTACAACTTTAGCTAAGTACAACCACTCCAGAGCCCTAGTTTGTTGTTTTCTATAAAAGGGATTGGGGGGAGAATAATCCCCAACCTACCTCCTTTCCAGGGGCTGTTGTGAGAATAAAGTGGCATGATTCATTTACTCATGAATCATGAATAGCTGCTTTAATTATGAGACCTTTATGTTCTCTCAAACCCTCAGATTTTGTAATTCTATGATTCACCCAAATGAACACTTAGTGAACACCTACTATGTGCTAGGGTCTGGAGATAAAGGACATATAAAAAAACTTTTGGGAAAATGAAAAGCACAAAGCAAATTAGGCATTAAAATATTTTACCTCCTATTGATAGCACATCTTCTTATTTTTTTTACTTCTTCCACCACAATTTAACAGACACAGCAACTGCAAGGAGACAATAAAAAGTGTACAGGACACAGCTTATGATGCCAAGCACTATTGTGCTCCTTGACACATTCTTCAGATAATAGTGAGGATATCTACATCTTGTATTTGATGTCACATCACCATGTTTACACTATTCTTTGGGTTGTTTATAGCTTAAAGACTACCTGTCACCATTCTGAGCTGGAGGTGTTTCTTTAGTCAATAAAATTTAAAAAGAGCATCCCATCTTCTATGGAATGATGGCTTTACTTATTTTACAAAGATTTTGTAATTTGTGGTGGCTGCCTGCCTTCAAATATGACCTCCCTTGGCTTTATAGAATTAGGTTTCAATTATTCGTGCATTCTTTTGATTTCATGTAGCAATGGAGAATCTTGCATCTATTAAAAGCATAGGTGAGCCGGGCGTGGTGGCGCACGCTTGTAATCCCAGCATTCGGGAGGATCCCGGTTTGTGGCCAGCCTCAGCTACCTAGTGAGGCACTCCGCAACTTAGTGAGACCCGGTTTCAAAATAAAAAAAAATAAAAAATAGGGCTGGGGGTGTAGCTCGGAGGTAGAATGCCCCTGAGTTCAATCCCCAGTACCGAAAAAAAAAAAAAAAAAAGCATAGGTGGATGGGGCAGCAGAAAATGCCCTGAACTGGGGAGAACAGGGTTCTTGTCTAGACTTTGCTGTCAAATTGCTGTGTGGCCTTAGGAAAATCCTTGTCTCCATGACTCAGTTTTCTGAACTGTGGAATGGCAGTCTTGAACTAGGTGATGCCTAAGGTCCTTTCTGTTTCTGAACCAGTTTAATATTCTCAGTAGTTCCTGAAACATGTTTCGAAGTCAGGGCTTTTCTCAGGATATTTTAGCAGTACTGCCTCCAGTTTATGAGCTTCTGCAATTACATGATCAGCAGACTCCATGTACTGAAGAACTCTGCCCCAAATTTAATTATCTTGGGGCATCATCACCACCACATAGAATAAAATTAGTCATTTTGTGCACTGCATCTGCAGCCTTTTGCTGAAGTGGAGGTTATGGGATAAAAACTTAAAGGCTAACTCATTAATGCTCAGAAATGAATGAGGTAATGTGTCAGCAGACCAAATTGATACTCAAATGTTTTCATCTTCAGATCTGTATCTGTTTCCCACACTGTGATATAATAATGAGGATGTCTTTATCCATTGTCACTGCCCATAGACATTTGAGTAATGTAGATGCAATGCCTTCTGGGCACCCAGCCCTGTTCACTATCAATTTCCCAAACTCTGAAGAGCTCACAGAGGCTTGGAGCAAAATTCTGATGATGTCATAAAGTGCCTAATTTATAGGGATTCAAACCACAGCATCAGTGCAGTCATTGCTTTTTTTCTCCTAGGTATTTACTAGTGAGTACTGCACCATTCCTATGTGATGAGGGATGAGGGTGGTGGAGTAAATTAGTCCTCTAAATTGTGAAGGCTGTGGATTTATGTCTAGCTGAGAGCATTTCTGCCCTCCCAGTGTCAAAGCAGGTGACCTTTCTGATGTTAATTTGTTTCTCCATCTGTGGCATGCATTCTAGGAGGATTCTAGGAATTGGCTTGATGCAACCCAAAGGGTTTTCCCATTTTTGTATTGCTGAAAACTTGATTTGGGTGTCCCTCTACTCTTTGTTCAAATTTTCCTGCTTGATATCTGCTAATTTCCAAGCTCCTTTATTTATTTATTTTTTTTTTGTGGTACTGGGGATTGAACTCAGGGGCATTCTACCTCTGAGCTATACCCCCAGCCCTATTTTTTATTCTTTATTTTGAAACAGGGTCTCACTAAGTTGCGGAGTGCCTCACTAGGTAGCTGAGGCTGGCCGTGAACTCGGATCCTCTGGTCTCAGCCTCCCAAATGCTGGGATTACAAGCGTGCGCCACCCCGCCCGGCTTCCAAGCTCCTTTATTGATCTAAATGAGAGTATATGTTCTATTGCTGTTGACAATGTAAAATGGAATAGCTTGAAAGACAAATAGATTTGGAAATATATAGGCATTTTACTAATCTGAATAATAAAATTTGAAATACTGGATTATATATTGGCATGGTAGCACATGTCTGTAATTCCAGTACTTGGGAGGCTGAGACAGGAGGATCACGGGTTTGAGGACAGCCTCAGCAAGTATTGAGACTCTCATTAACCTAGAGAGACCCTATTTAAAATAAGAGCTGGGGATATAGCTTAGAGGTAGAATGCCCCTGGGTTCAATCCTCAGTATCACACACACACACACACACACACACACACACACACACACACACACACATAAAAGAAAAGAAAAAAAAAAAGAAATGGGATTATGCAGTTAGTTTTCCCAAGTTTAGTAAAATAATTAAAAATATTTGACTCCAATGAAACTGAAGATTGAAAAAGAAAGATCTATTCCCAATAGTCTCCCCAGATATCTTTAGTTATATTAATAAGTAATTCAAATTTAGAAGAGACTGAGCAGAGTAGGTTGTTCAAAGCATTGATACAAATTCTAATTTTTTGTGATTACTTTTGAAGCCTAACATTTTCTGGTAAACTTGGGTCCTCTTCAAAGAACCTTCAATATCAATACGTTTATTAAAAACCAATGGTACAGCCGGGCATGGTGTTTTATGCCTGTAATACCAGTACTTGGGAGGCTGAGACACAAGGATTGCAGGTTTGAGGCCAGCCTCAGTAACTTAACAAGACCTTGTCTTAAAAAACCAAAAATAAGCCGAGTGTGGTGACACACACTTGTAATCCCAGTACTAGGGAGGCTGATAAAGGAGGATCTAGGTTCATGGACAGCCTCAGTTACTTAGTGAGGCTCTCTGCAACTTAGTGAGACCCTGTTTCAAAATAAAGAATACAAAATAGGACTGGGGATGTAGTTTGGAGGTAGAATGACCCTGAGTTCAATCCCCAGTACAGGAAAAAAAAGGTCTGCGGGTTAGCTCAGAAGCAGAATGACCCTGGGTTCAACCCCTACTACAAAAACAAACAAACAAAAAACAATAGTACATACCACATGTTATTCACTCTTGGACAATCACAGAAATTGGTACTGTCATTTCCCCATTTTATTGAGTAGGCCACTGATTCTTAGAGAAGTCAGTTGATTTTCCTAAGGTCACACAGCAAGAAATCATAAAGCTTGGCTTTGAACTCAGTTCTGTTTGGCTCTAACTCTATTGCCTAGTGAAGATATTTGTATAAAGAATTGTTTTTGCAAATGTCTTGAATTCTAGACTGTAACTGAGCTGGTTTACTTTTGTATTCCTACTGTAGTATCTTTTTGATAACACGGCCACTTTAGGCTAGTGCCATGGCATGGTTAAGGGGAAAGGGAAAGACCCTTGGAAGAAAAATAGGTCTCTTAGCACCTTGGTCCCTGTGGGGAGCCACCTTTTGTTTTCAGCTTGGAAAATAAGGCCTGAGGACAAGTAGAATATTGCCAGAGCCTGTTGTGGGTCCATAGTGCTGACTTCTGCCTTCTTGCCCTCTTGTACCATTTACTTTTTTGTGGGCACATTAGTCTTTCCAACTCTGCTTATGTTTTGTGTCCTACTGGTTCCTTGAAAGGGTTGAAGGTGAGCAAGACAGTGTCAATTTTGCTGGCAGAACTGCAGCATATGACTGCTCTTAAGTTTAGCCCTGTATGTTCAAGCAGGGAGGCAATGACAAATGGTTTATTCTAAGGCCTTTGATTTCCTTCGGAATTGCAAGCATCTAGTGACTCATCTCTCAAAGGCTTTTCTCTCTCTCCCTCTCTCCTTTTTGGGCTGGTGTTGATTTGAGGCTTTACTGTTTGTTCTTACCTTATTTTGTGGGGGAGGGGAGGGATTGATTTGCATTCTGAAGAAAGAGCCAGCTCTGCTCTTGGGGTGACCAGATCTGGTAAGCCTCCACAAGGAAAACTAGCTGAACTGCCAAGACAGGTACAAAAATGCCTGGACTGGGGCAAGGGGAGAGGGGGTAGTGATGTGAGAACAATTATGCCAGAGCTAGGCAATGTGTCTTTGGATGAGACCCTCCACTAAAGGGCTCTAGACTTGTTATTGTGAGTAGGGGGATTGCCAGAGGTTTAGTCTAGGACTGTGGTTAGGTGCATGTGCCTTTGGTTAAAATGGTCACTTTGTGCTTGCAATCTGGTGGTTGGCTTTAGGTGTTCACTTGGGGTCCAGGGGACAGTGCTTTGCAGTTGAAGGGGGCTTTGAAATCTATGCTAGTGGTTTTTCTCTTAGCTTAGCTAAAATGCCGTAAAAAGATCTCCCATCCTTTCCTTTCTCATACTGCACCTCAGTTATCCAGTAATCATTTTTTATATCTGTGATTTGGGGCTATTAAGGAAGAGGGCAAAAGAGAATTTTGGAGATAAAATTCAAGGTGGAGTGTCTTAGAGCAGGGGGTTGTTCATTTATTTAGATTATTGTGTGCTAAACCCTTACCTCTTCTCTGTCAAAGCCACATTATCTTATCTTTGAAATTTAAGCCCCTTCAAATAATACATAGAGTATTATTATAAGACTTCATGGGAAAGAGAATCTCACAAAAGTGGCATATGACTAGTCCCCCCCACTTTTTTGTTAAAAGGTTTAATTTCTCATGTCCAAATTTATCTTCTTTGTCAGGAACCAACATATACACATTCACCCAAATCATAAACTTGGGAGATAGCCTAAATTCTTTCCATTATAATCAATTTTTTCCTAAGTCCTGTTACTTCTACCCAGTGACATCAGGCTCTCTATTGAAACCAGTTTTTTTTTTATTTGTTTGTTTTGTTTTTTTAATGGCTGTCTGATTTTTCCAAGGTATAATTCTAACTCTGCCACTTGCTGCCTGAAGCCCTACAGTAGCTCCCTGTTTGCCTTCAGGAGAAAGTCCAAGTCCTGGCCATGGCTTACAGGGCCATTCATGATCTCGTCTTTGTCCATTTAGATCTATCTCTTTCCAATCCCTTCATATGGCTGGGAGAAGAAGACAACCTCTCTCCCATCTCTTTACCTTTGCACAAGCTCTTCTCTCTCACTGGACACTTTACCCTCCCTATCTCCAGGCAGACTTAGATGTTTTCTCCTTTCTCCTCTCACAGCATTTTGTTTATATCTTGGCTGACTGACCTATCACAAGGTTTTGTAAATTGTTGCTAACCTGTGTATCATCTTCACTGCCCTGTTAAGTCTTAGGAAAAGAGTAATGTTATCCTGCTCATCTTTTGTATCTTTAGCACCTGGCATAAAGTAGGCAATTAATATAGATTTCTTTTAATGAATGGAGGAAAGAACAAATGAGTAGATATTTGGGAAAGGATGCTATATGGGGTGGAGGGAGATGCCAGTGAGGGATGCTGGGCAACCCAGGAGCACTATAAGATAGTGGAGACCATGGAGAAAGGTCATATAAAATAGGATTGCTATTACACTAAGAAAAACTTCACTCTGATCACCAATTCTGTGTAGATCATCTCACTAGGAATGTTCTGGAAATGATGTTTGTTTTGGTACAAGTTTATTTCTTTTCACAAAAAGTAATATAATCAGGTTGCACAGTTTTTTTCTTTTTTGTTGTTGTTTTTGGTAAATAGGGAAAACAGCAAAAGGCAAATAAAATACTACCACATAATATAGAGGCTATTAGTATTTGGGTATATTTCCTTCAGTATTGTATTTTTATGAATGCTTTTCTTCATATAGTTGTAATAATAATTTTTACAATTCTATATTTTGTATTTGTTAAAAAGCTCTTTGTAGACATTTTATGATTGCATATTTTTTCATACTGTAGTCATTACATAATTTATATAACTAATCTCATGCCTGGGCTAGTTTTTCTCCTATTTTTTTACTTTTATGGCTCATGTGCATAGGGGTTTTCCTGTCTGTAGGAAGATTTCATTAGGATAGATTCCTAGAAGGGGAATTACTGGGTCAAAGGGCTTGGGGACAATTTTTGGCTCCAGATTCTGGTGTCAGTTTGTCTTCTGGAAGAATTGTATCAATTTACAGTACTCCTAGCCTAGATGAAAACGTTTTCTACCTAACTCTGCTAGAATTGTGTATATTCATGAGGGGAAAAAAAAGAAAAATAAATGCTATCAATGTTCTAATTAATTAACTGAAAATATGATTTAATTCTTGTCTCAAAGTGCTTTTAAAAGAGAAAATTGTAAGGTTATTTTTCTTTCTTTCTCCCCTCCCCCCTTTGGTAATTAGACTTTTCTCTTTTCTGGACTATCTGTTCAGAGCTGATTTTTTAAAGTTGTTTTCTTTTTTCTTTTTTTTTCAATAAGCAACCAGAGGCAGCTCTGCTTGAGGGTGAAGCCGCCTCCCAGTTTTCCCTCCTCCTCTACCCCCCCATAGTTCCCTCCACCAGGTCCAGTGACAATTGGATGATGCAGCCTTGATAATCATCCGATTCCAGAATGGGTGGCTGCATTCCTTTTCTGAAGGCAGCAAGGACACGCTGCCCCAGAATCATGCCCCCTTTGCTGTTGTTGTCCGCCTTCATTTTTTTAGTGAGCGTCCTGGGAGGAGCCCCAGGACACAACCCCGACCGAAGGACGAAGATGGTATCAATACACAGCCTCTCCGAGCTCGAGCGTCTGAAGCTGCAAGAGACTGCTTACCAAGAACTCATGGCCAGACATTTCCTGTCTGAATTCAAACCGGACAGAGGTGAGCTGGACCCCGGAGTGTGGCATCCTCGCCTTAAGGCGAGTGGACCCCCCGGGAGGGACATGACAGATTTGGGGTCCAGGAGGGTGAGAGGGGCTGGCGCCTGGTCCTCGGACCCGGTCAGATTCCCAGGCGCCGGAGGAACCGGGAGTTGAAGGCTGTATGTTGAATTGCAGAAGAGGTAAAGATTAGTTGAGTTGGGTCAAAGCCCCGGGGAGCTGAGGGGCACTTAAAAGAGATAGTCACCTGTCAGGGACAGACAAGTGTACTGAGGACTGGTGAAGAGTCAGACGCACCAGGTGCGGTTCGAGAATCGGGCAGAGGGAGTCTGAAGGCGCAGAGGTAGACCCGAAAGCGGACTGGGACAGAGACGATGCGGTAGAGAGAGATAAGAGAGATAGAGAGATGGTGAGAGAGAGAGAGAGAGAGAGAGAGAGAGAGAGAGAGAGAGAGAGAGAGAGAGAGAGAGAGAGAGAGAGAGAGTGTGTCAGACAGACAGACAGACACCAAGCAAGCAAGGCGAAGCTTGGGAGGCGGTGCAGGCGCGGGGAGTGGCGGCGGGAGGTGCGCGGTGCGCGCTCCCACCTCAGCAGTCTGCAGGGGAGCCAGCGGCAAGCAGACCCGGTTCGAGCGCACCCGGGGATCTCGGGGTACTCTCGCAGATTTGGCCACCGAGTCTGGGAGGTGGAAGGGGTGCGGGGGGCTGCACCTCGGGTGCAGCCCGAACTGGGGAAATCATAGGGCAAGGAGACCCCGCGGGCAGCCGCCGCGGTGGGATCAGGAGTGTGGAGATAGCCAGGTGTCGCCGCTTCTCCTGCAAGCCGCGCTGGCAGCCGACGGCAGCGCCGGTACGAGCGCGCTCGCAGTAACTTGGCGACCCTAGCCGCGGAGGCGCTGAGGGCAGAGCCCCTCCCCTCGCCTGTTGCTCTATCCGGGCGCCTGGGAGCCACCGAATTGATCTTTTAAGTGTTGTGTTGGGAGGCTACTGGTGCGTAGCAAGTTGCATCTTAGATTATCTGCTTTGATTAAATTCTTAGAGTCGTGATATGAGTTGAATGGGATTGGTCTTGTTGCCAGGAGGGGAAACTGAGGCTGGGAGACAGCAAAAGCACTTTTGGAGGTTTGCACGGAGCTCTCCGTCTCCCTGCCCCTTCCCCCGCTGCAGATCACGGTGTTGCGCTGTTTTTAATCACACATTAAGCCCTATTTGTATGTGAGTGTGCGTCTTTTCTTTTTCTCCTCCCTAGCTCTACCCGCGGACCGTCCAAACACCTTGGAGAAGTGGTTTCTGATTCTGAGAGGACAACAAAGAGGTGAGGGGGCTCTGGGATTTTATTTAGGACGGATACTGCACCTCCCTGCATAGAGTGGCCCTTGCTGCTGGAGACTGGGCGGTGTCAGGGCCCCTGAAGTCCCTCCCTCTCCCACCCAGAACCCCCCCAGGGGGTGATATCAGGAAATGGCGCAATAGCTGCAGGCGCGCTGGCGGTCCTCTCAGACACGTCTTCCCAGTGGATGCACCCAGGGGTGATCAACCTGAAGAAATAGCCCCCATTGCTTCGAGGTTGTCATTCCCTGCAGAATTGAAGGCAGGGACTTTGAACCCCGTCGGGGTAACTGAGGAGTACCGAGTCCTGTCCTCTGAGCACTGCAAGGGCTTTGGGGCTCGCTCTCCAAGGAGAGGCTCTGCTGGGCAGGAGGGGTGGAGTTGATTGCGCGAGGTTCTGGAAGAAGGGCTACAGTTCCTGCAGTTCCTCCTGATTTAAGCGCTGCGAGGCTTTGACGTTTTTCTTGCGTTCTTTCCCCAACTCCCCAGTCGTCTCACTGAAGACGTTCGGCATTCGCCTGGAAGAGGTGCTGGTGAATGAGCTTACCCGCCGCAAGCATCTCGAACTGACAGCCGCCATGCAGATTGAAGAAACCACCGGTCAGGCTGCTGGCCGTCGTCGGGGAAACGTGGTGCGCAGGATGTTCGGCCGCATCCGCCGCTTTTTCAGTCGCAGTCGGAATGAGCCCACCCTGCCCAGGGAGTTCACTCGCCGTGGGCGTCGAGTGAGTTAAACTCACCAGGTTTCAAGCAGGGGCCCTTACTGAGGTGTGCATTGGTGTGGGGTGGGGGTCAAGGCCTTTGGGCTCACCGGGAGGGGTGGGCTGAACAGAACACGTTGGGGGTTGGGTGTGCTTGCTTTGCCACCCAGAGACTCTTTCCCGTTCTGAATGCTACGCAGAGTTCTGCAAGGTCAGATTCGACTCTCATTCACCACCATTTTAAGATAGCCTCGGCTTTTTCCACAGGGTGCAGTGTCTGTGGATAGCCTGGCTGAGCTGGAGGATGGGGCTCTGCTGCTGCAGACCCTGCAACTTTCAAGGGTCTCCTTTCCTATTGGCCAGCGACTTCTGGGATCCAAAAGGAAGATGAGTCTGAACCCTATTGCTAAACAGATACCCCAGGTGGTCGAGGCTTGCTGCAAATTCATTGAGGAACATGGTAAGGGAGCCAGCCACAAACGGTTAAATCAAGAAAGGAGATGTTCTAGAAATGCAGAGAGAAAAGAGGTCCTTGGGAGATACGCTTGGGTAGCATTCCCATGACACCAGCAGAGGTTGGGAGCTGGTGCAGCTCCTGGGGGAGGAGAAGGGGAATGCCACAGGAAAGGGGATCAGAGATTCTTAAGATATTCTGTTCTTTTCTTTCAGGCTTAAGCACAGTGGGGATTTTCACCATTGAGTACTCTGCACAGAGAGTGCGTCAGGTAAATTGACTGTTTACATGTGTGAAGTTCCTTGGTATGGGGGAACAATGCTTACTTTCTAGCCCCCCACAAACACAATATTATCAGCTACCTCCACTGAAGCCTGAGACTTATTAAAGGAATGAGCAAGAGGGAACCGGGGGGGGGGGGGCAAAACAGACAGACCATACCTTCTCTTCCATCTTCTAGCTCCGTGAAGAATTTGATCAAGGGCTGGATGTGGTGCTAGATGACAATCAGAATGTGCATGATGTGGCTGCACTCCTCAAGGAGTTTTTCCGTGACATGAAGGACTCTCTGCTGCCTGATGATCTGTACATGTCCTTCCTCCTGACAGCAAGTGAGTCTTGTCCCCCCCCCCATGAAAGAGCCAGGAAAAGAAATAGTACAGGAGTCAAGGGGGGGATAGTGACAGCTCAGGCTGCAAGACCCCCAAGAACTCGAGGAGGAAAAAAATATCACAAGATGAAAAACATCTTTCCAGAACATATACAATTATTATATGTCAATGAAAAATTAACAATAAAAACCCATCTCCAGGTTATTTTCTGTATCTCTTAATGTTCCCTTATTAATCAATTGCTTGAGTACTTTTGTATAGCCATCAACAATTTTTACCAACAAATACATGTACTAGATCCCATTTTATTTTTTATTTTATTTTATTTTTTATTATCCTCAACAATTTTTTTTGAAGTAGAAGCTCATCTACAGAGAGGGACCTGGCTTTCAGTAGGGGCCTGACCTGCCAAGGCTAGTCCCCTGAGCCAGCCCTCGTTTTCCTACTAGCTCTGAAGCCCCAGGATCAGCTTTCTGCCCTGCAGTTGCTGGTCTATCTGATGCCACCCTGCCACAGTGACACCCTGGAACGTCTGCTGAAGGCCCTGCATAAGATCACTGAGTACTGTGAAGACTCCATTGGCACTGATGGACAGCTGGTAAAATGAACTGGGAAAGAGTAGTGAGGACTGCAGTAGGGGACATGTGTGGGAGTATATAAGGACATGTAATGTTAAAAAGAAAGGGAAACAATAATAAGAAGACATACCTATTTGTACATTTTCTGGCATTACCCCAAGTTCAATCACTTTTTGCTTTCCTTTACCTAGGTTCCAGGCAACCGCATGACTTCCACCAACTTGGCATTGGTGTTTGGAACTGCTCTCCTGAAGAAAGGAAAGTTTGGCAAGAGGGAGTCCAGGAAAACCAAACTGGGGATTGACCACTACGTTGCTTCTGTCAATGTTGTCCGTGCCATGATTGATAACTGGGATATCCTTTTCCAGGTAGGAAGAAGTTTTGGAAACACTTATTTTACACATTCCTCTTCTGTCCCTAGTCAAGAGAGTCGTATGTGGGTAAGTAAAGCAGGCAGCCACAAACATCTTCAGTCTAGAATTTCCTTCCACATTAGATGGTCAAGGTGCCTTCCTTCATTCTTAACATTGTTCATTTTACTCTCAGGTGCCTCCCCACATTCAGAGACAAGTTGCCAAGCGTGTGTGGAAGTCCAGCCCTGAAGCCCTTGATTTCATCCGCCGCAGGAACCTGAGGAAGATACAGTGAGTGGGTGTTTGTTTGTTTGTTTGTTTGTTTATGCTTAACCACATTATCATAGGGGTTTCCAACTTCAGACCATCTTTATGTTAGTCAACCCAAGTACAAACTAACTTACTTTTTCAAATTCCCCCCCCCTTCAGGAGTGCACGCATCAAGATGGAGGAGGATGCTCTGCTTTCTGATCCGGTGGATTCCTCTGCTGAGGCCCAGGCTGCTGTCCTTGCCCAGAGCAAGCCATTTGATGAAGGTCAGTTCCTTCTTGGAAGTCAGGCCCCTGCTGAAAGTCAGGCCCCTCCCTGCTGAAGGCCAGGTTCTTGCTGAGGGTCAGGCCCTTCCTGAGGACCAGGTTCTTGCTGAAGATAGGTCCATTAAGGAAGATGTGTCAGTCAATGAAGAGCTAGTATATGTCAGTCAAGGAGTACTCTTTCGGGAAGTTCAAGGTCTTGAGACCCCAAATAATTTAGAGATTCAAGGTCCCCATCTTGAGGGCATGATGAGTTTGATGAGAGAGAAGGTGATGATAATGACACCTTGAATTTTGATGATCTTCCTTCCCTTGAGGATATTCTAAAACATAATGAAATTCCAGAACTCATTGAGATCCCAGACTTTGAAGAAATACCTTATTTTGATATGGTTCCAGAGCCTGAAGGAGCCCCGGATGTGCAGGAAATCTTGAACCCTGGCGAAAACCTGAACCACGACCTTGATGAAGGACCAGATTTCGAAGAGCACCAAAATCTTGACCTGGCAGAAGTCCCCTATCTCGATGTAATCCCAAATCAGGAAGAAGCCTCTGATGCAGACGAGATCCCAGGTAATGAAGAATCCCCAGACCCTGATGAAATCCCAAATAATGCAGATGCCCCTGATAATGAGTTCCAAGATTCTGAAGACCCCCATCCGGAAGAGATCCCAGCTATTGATGAAGTCCCAAATGGCGAAGCCTCAAATGCTGAAGAAGAATCCCAACTGATCAATGGGATCTCTGACTCGGCAGGAGACCTCGATTTCGAGGAAGTTCCAGCTCTTCATATGGTTTCAAACCCTGAAGAATCCCCAGTAGAACATGAAATCTCAAATCATGAAAAATCCCCAGAGGTTAACAGACTCTCGGACTTTGAAGAAGACCCCAATCTTGAAGAGGTCCCAGCTCTTGATGGAATCCCCAATGATGAAGAAACCTCAGATGCTGAAGAAATCCCAGATCATGAAGAAGCTGCAGAGATCAATGGAATTGTAGGCTCTGAAGAAGACCCTGACCCTGAAGAGGTCCCAGCTCTCCACATCATCACAGGTCCTGAAGATGTCTCTGACTTTGATGAAATTCAAGACCATGAAGAGTCCTCAGATGTGAGTACAGTCCTGAACAATGAAGAAACCTCAGCTGATAAAGAAATTCCTGGGTTTGAAGAAGTCTCTGATGTCAGTAAAAACCAAGACTCTGAAGAAAGCTCCAGTCTTGAAGAAGACTCAGTTTCCAGTGTGGTCCCAGAGTCGGAGGAAGCCCAAGTTCAAAAGAAAATTCCAGATTCTCAGAAATACCGAGCTGATGTTTCTGAAGAAGATGAAGGTAGCACGGTGACTCCAGAGACTGAAGATGTATCTGTTCTTAATACAATTCCAGACCCTCCACAAGACCCAGCTGTCAATCTTGGAGAAGACCTGAATGTGGAAGAAGTCCCAGTGCCCAAAGGTCTCAACCCTAAAGAAGTTCAGAATCCACAGGCAATCCAGCTTCGTAAAGAAAATGCAGATTTTGCACTTCTTGCAGATCCCATTCTCCTTAAAAACAAGTTTCAGCCTAGCCAAGTCTTAGACTATAAGTCCTCCCCACAGTCATTGAAGGGTGACATCTGCTTATTCCCCTCCATGCAGTGTTGTAAGCTTCCAGCTCCAGCTTTGTTACTCATTTGTTTGGTAAAATTAGTCAGGCTTGTTATAGGGTGGTGGTGGTTGTTCAGAGGTCTCCCTCTTCCCCATTTCCCTAATGGTATTGTCTACTTGCTCTGAGCACAGGGTTTCTGCCTCTCTCTGTTCCCTAACCCAGCTTCTCTTCCCCAGCTTCCACAGTGGTGATAGGTCTGTGTTTTGTGGTTAGGCTGTAGTCTTCTTACATGTTAATTGGGGATAATCATTCCTTCCCTACCTTTTTGCCTCATACTGTGTTTGAAACCCCAAACCAGGTCTTAGTGCCTTGGGTGGTATATGAAGTCTGAATTCCAGAAACATAAGGAGTTAACATTGTTACTATTTTCCAGGTTCCTCTGAGGAGCCAGCTGTGCCTCCCGGCACTGCCCGTTCCAATGACGATGAGGAAGGAGCGGGTAACCCTCCCATTCAGGAGCAAGACCGCCCATTGCTCCGTGTGCCCCGGGAGAAGGAGGCCAAAAGTGGCAGCAGCTACTTCTTTCCTTAGATGTTTTTCCTTCTATAAGGTGTCGGACAGGGGAAAAGGGTGGGGGTAGACCTGGAATGTCACAGGAAACATTCAGGAAAGTCTTGAAAATAAAGATCCAAGGGTAAGAAGGAGTTCCACCTGATGCTCGGGTCAGGATGCGAATTCCAAATACACTGCCAGCCCCTTCACTGGGGATGTTGGGTCTCTTTAGCAGGTAAAAAGCAGAAATGTTTCTGTGTCATGCCCAGGCTCCCTGGTGCTACCTTGCCTTTCTCTTTTATCCCTGATCCCGGCTTTCTCTCTCACTACAGCCCCCCTTTAATTGATGTTACATTTGTGGTAAACACCTGTCCCAGAGAAGCTCACAAATCTCGAGGTGCTTTCCCTCCCCCTCAAGGGGATTGCATGCTTTTCCTGACTTTCCTCCCCTCCTCCTGTGAGCTCTATTGGAAAGGCCCTCAAGAGGCATGCTAGAATGTTAGGTCAGCCTACTGACAGCTGACAAACAATGCTAAACCATGTCACACCAACTCATAGCCGTGTCCCCGCAGCAATTCCACCACCTCAGGATTTCCCCCCCCCAAATTATTTAGACCAATGGCTCGCCAAACAGCCACTCCCTAAATTCTGTGCAGTTTTGCTCAGGTCACACCAATGGGGAAGCCTCAAGTGTAAGCCTGACTAGCTTTTCTGGGATCAAAAGTTAGAGGAAAAATTAGATTTTAGTACCTGGATCTGTTTTAAAGACAGCTGGTGTTCTTACCCAGTTGTCAGCAAAACAGTTTGTTTAGGTACAGACACATAGTTCCAAGTAGTTAAAGTCACCTGATTAAAAATGCTCTTATCTATTGTCTCTGTAGCTCCTCTATGCAGGACGGTACAAATTTGTGGGACATGCTCTGGTAACACGCAGATATGGGTTATGTATGACATCCAAATTATAGCTGATATTGATGGGTAACAACTGTTAAGGTCCGTAGAATGAAGAGTGTATTGTATTGAGGGATAGAAATTGATTACACAATGGGTAACAACCGCAGAGCTCAAAGATTTGTGATTGTTAAAACTTCTCTGGCATTTAATCATTAATAAACATCTGTGTTGTGACAGCAGCATATTCATGGCTTATTGTGTTTTTTTTCCTTTCTTTTTTAATTTGGGGGGTAAGTTGGGAAGCTCTGACTGGAGAGTTAAAGGAGATAAGGAGGTAGGGAGGAGGAATGAAGGGGAGGGAAATATGGAATAGAGGAGAGGTGACATGGAAAAAAGGGGAGGGGAGATATGGAATAAGGAGGGATGACACTGGATAAAGAGAGAGGAGATATGGAATAAAGAGGAGAGGTGAAATCAGATAAAGAGGAGGGGGTGACATGGGATAAAGGGGAGGGGATGACACAGGGATGAATAGGAGGGGTGACTTGAGATAAAGGGGAGGGAAGATGTAGAATAAAGAGGAAGGATGACATCAGATAAAGAGGAGGGAGTGACATTGGATAAGGGGGCAGGGTGTGGAATAAAGAGTAGGGGATGGCATGAGATAGTGGGGGGAGGATGACATAGGATAAAGAGGGGATGATATGAGATAAAGGGGAGAGGAAATGTGGAATTAAGAGAAGGGGACATAAAGGGGAGAGGATGACACGGGATAAAGGGCAGCGGGACATGGAATTAAGAGAAGGGGGTGACATGGGATAAAGAGGAGAGTATGACCAGATAAAGGGGAAGGAGGATGTGGAATAAGAGGATGGGATGGCATGGGATAAAGAGGAGGGGTGACATCGGATAAAGGGGAGGAGAGGGATGTGGAATAAAGAGGGGATGACATGAGATAATGGGGAGAGGATGACGGGTTAAAGAGGAGAGGATGACAAAGGATAAAGGGGGGATGTGGAATTAAGAGGAGGGGATGACATGGAATAAAGGGAAGGGATGATACAGAGTTAAGGGGAAGCTACTCTTTCATTGATGGGACCTTCAAAAAACTTTCTTGAAAGTTTTTGGCATCAACAATGACATACTTGGAAATTTCCCAGGTCAAGGACAGGGTCCCCCAAAGTTGAATGGTGTGTATTATTTATTTTTACACAGTTGACAATAGCATATTTTCTTGCACAGAACTTTTTTTGTGGTACTGGGGATTGAATCAAGGGGCATTCTACCCCTGAGCTAGTCCCAGCCCTATTTTATTTTTTATTTTGAAACAGGGTCCCACTAAGTTGCTGAAAGCCTCACTAAGTTGCCAAGGCTGGCCTTGAAACTGTGATCCTCCTGTCTCAGCTTTCCAAGTACTGGGATTAAAAATGTGTTGCCACCATGCCCAGCTGTGTAGAGCTGTATAGACAGCAATAAACAGAGATTAAATAAACTGTCCAAATTTGACAACTGGTTAGTGGGAAAACAGCCAATCTTCAAAGCTGGATTGCTTATTTTATTTTTATAAATTTATTGGTGTACTATAGTCTCACATCATCATGTAGTTCATTCATGCACACAGCACTTGGTGGGCTTTTCCCTTGCTCTTTCCCCACTCCCCTCCTTCCCCCTACAGGATACTGAGATTGGCTTTGGTATCCTCACATATGTAGATAATGTTGATGGAAGTGTTTCCTTCATTAATTCGCTCTCTCCCTGCCAGACCACTCTCCTCTGGACCACCTTTCTTGTTCCACTGGGGTTTCTCCATCATCTAAAGTCCCTCTTGTACCCTCCCCTTACTCCATAGCTTCCACCTATGAGAGAAAACATATGACCCTTCACTTTCTGTGACTGGCTAATCTCATTTAATATTCTCCAGGTCCATCTATTTTCCTGAAAATGACATTATTTTCTTTATTGTTGAGTAGAATTCAATTATGTGTATATCCCATAATTTTGTAATCCATTCATCTGTTGATGGACACTTGAGTTGGTTCCATAATTTGGCTACTGTGAATTGTGATGTTATAAACCTGGATATGCATGTATTATCATATCTGGATTTCATTCCCTTTGGAAAGATACCCAGGAATGGTATAGCTGGAGTATGTGGTGGATTCATTCCCACGTTTCCGAGGAACCCCTACACTGATCTCCATAGCAGTTGCATTAATTTGCAATCCCAGCGACACTGTTGAAGAGTTCCAATTTCTCCACATTCACACCAGCATTTATTGTTTATTTGTTGATTATTGTCATCCTGATTGGGGTTAGATGGAATCTCAGGGTCATTTTCTTTTGACTTGCATCTCCCTGATTGCTAATGATGATGAACATTTTAAAATATATTTATTGGTCATTTGTATTTCTTTTTTTATGAAGTGTCTATTTTGATTGCTCATTTCTTGATTGGGTTATTTCTTTTTCTAGTGTTGTCTTTAAAGTACTTTGTATATTTTAGATAATAGTCCTCTATTAGAGGAATAGCTGGCAAAGATTTTCTTCTATTCTATAGGCTCTCTTTTCAGACTTTTGATGGTTTTCTTTGATGAACAGAAACTTTTTAGCTTAATGCCATCTCACTTGTTAACTCATATTTTAATTCCCTGAGCTTTGGGTGTCTTATTAAGGAAGTGTCTACCTGTGTCTATATATTGGAGTATTGGACCTATGACCTCCTCTAGTAACATCAAAGTTTCTGATCTAATTTATAGGTCTTTGATCCATCTCAAGTTGACTCTTGTGCAGGGTGAGAGGTAGGGATTTAATTCCATTTTTCTACAAATGTATAATCAGTTTTCCCAACACCATTTGTTGAAAAGGCTGTCTTTTCTCCAGTATTTTTTTTGGCACCATGAGTGTGTAGCTTTTATTTTTTTGTGGTAGAGTGGGCATTGAACTCAGGGGTATTCTACCTCTGAGATACACCCTCAGTCCTATTTTCTTTTGAAACAGGATCTTGCTATGCTGATGAGAGTCTCACTACTTGATGACTCTATCCTTGAACCTGTGATCCTCCTGTTTCAGCTTCCCAAGTACTGGGAATAACAGGCATGCACCACCATGCCCGGCTAAGTGTGTTGATTTATTTTTGTATCTTTTATTCTGTTCTATTGGTGTATGTGTCTGTTTTGTGCCAATACCATGCTATTTTTATTACTATAGCTCTGTAGTATAATTTGAAGGCAGGAATTGTGATGCCTCCTTGTATGGTTCTTATTGCTGAGAATTGTTTTGGCTATTCTGGGTCTTTTGTTTTTCCACATGAGATTAAGGACTGATTTTTCTAGGTCTGCCTCCCATACCTACACAGGTCACATTGGATTTCCTAGCTCTCATTTCATATTGCATAGCATTCCTTCAGTCTTAGAAGCCCCTATTCTAGGTATTCTATTCTTGCTCTGTTATTCCTCCCTCTCTTCCCTCTTTCCACCCCTAAAACGTTGATTACTTCTTAATCAGTTTTCTTGTATGAATCTTACTTATGTCAGGTTATTCACATGATCAGACATCTCCCATCTTTAGAGAAGATTCCTTTAATCCTTCATCCTTTCACTCTGTACCAATTACCATAAGTCTTTGCTATGCTTGTTGAAAGAATAATCTATTCTGCATTTTTTCTAACCTCCTATCCATTCTTCAGTCCATATTGATCAGGCTTCTGTTCCCATAACTGCAGTAAAATGATGGTGCAGAGGTGACCACCAATTGTTATATTCAATAAACTTTGGTGGAGCCAGGTGTGGTGGTGCGTGCCTGTAATCCCAGTACCTGGGAGGCTGAGATAGGAGGATCTCAGGTTCAAGGCTAGCCTCAGCAACGTAGTGAGACCTTGTTTCAAAACAAAAAATAAAATAGGGATGGGGGTGTAGCTTTTAGGTAGAATGCTTCTCAGTTTGATCCCCAGTGCCACAAACAAAACAAAACAAAACTTTGGTGATACTACTTACTCTCTTTGGTTTCAGTGACACCCTCTGTTTTATTTATAAATATTTCAAGTAAACTTTTTTTTTATTTTGATAATTGTAGATTTGCATGTAGTTTTAAGAAGTAATACAGAGAGGTCCTGTGTACCCTCTACTCGTTTCCCCCAGTGCTAATATCTTACAAACTACAGTGCAATATCACAACTAGGATATAGAAATTGATATAGTTCAGATACAATAAAGGTTCCATTATAATGAGTATCCCTCCTGTGGCCCTTTTATAGAAAAATAGAAATACCTACCTCTCATTCTACCATCCCTGTCTCTTCCTAATCCCTAGTAAATAATCTGTTCTGCATTTCTATAATTTTGTTATTTTAATAATATTATTTAAATGGAATCATAAGCCTATTACTTTTGGGGTTTGGCTTTTTTTCACTCAGCATGATTCCCTTGAAATTCATCCAGATTGTTGTATATAAGAATATTTCATCTCTTTTTATTGCTGAGTAATATATTATGATACAGATATACCACTGTCTGTTGAACCATTTGCCTGTTAAGGGCATTTTAGTTGCTTCCAGGTGGGGGCTATTACAGATAAGGCTTCTAGAAGCATCTATGTTACAGATTTTGAGTGGACATATATTTTATTTCTCTGGAATAAATGGTCAGTGGTGCAATTGAAGGTGCTAGGCAATTCTTTACTTTTATAAGGAACCGTTTTCCAGAGTGGAAGATAGTTTATATTCCCACTAATAATATATGAGTGATACAGTGGCTCTGTATGTTTTTAAAAATTTGAGTTTGTCAAATAATTTTATAGTACCCATTTTGATAGTTGTGTAGTGATAAATTGTGGTTTTGTTTTGATACAGGGGATTGAATTCAGGGACATTCTACCTTCAAGCCACAACCCCAGCCCTTTTTTTGTATTTATTTGGAAATGGGATCTTGCTATGTTGCTGAGGGCCCTCACTAAGTTGCTGAGGCTGGTTTGAACCTGCGATCCTCCTGTCTCAGCCTCCCAAGTACTGGGATTACAAGCATGCACCACCACATCTGGCTAATTATTGTGGTTTTAATTCGTATTTCTCTGATGATTAATGAAGTTAAACATGTTTTCATGTGTTTATTTAGTGAAATGCCTGTTTTCTCCTGAATCATTTGTAGAAAAGACTATCCTTTCTCCATTGAGTTACTTTGTGCCTTTGTCAAAATCAGTTGATCACATTTGTGTGAACTCATTTGGGGAGGTCTTTACTTTCTTCCTTTGCTCTATGTGTTTGTCTGCCAGTTACATGGTATATTGATTGCTATAGCTGTATAATAAATTTTGATGTCGAGTAGAGTTCTTCATCAGTATTGCATTGGTTATTCTTGGTCAGTTAACTGTTTATATAAATTTTAGTATCATATTGATGATATCTACAAAATAGTTTGCTGAGATTTTGCTTGGGATTGCATTGAATGGACAGATAAACTTAGAATCAACATCATAATAATATTGAAATTTCCAATCTATAAACACATTTACTTAGTTATTCTCATATTCTTTGATTTCTTTCATCAGTGTTTTGTAGTTTTCTATACTGATTCTATATATATTTTGTTAGATTTATACTTAAGTACTTAATTTTAGAGATATTGTAAATGGTACTGTATTTTATTTCAAATTCTAATTGTTTATTGCTGCTATATAGAAAAGTAGTTGACTTTTGTATTTCAATCTTGTATCCATTGTATTTATTGTACTTGTTTGTTTGTTAAAGGATATTTTTAGATTCTATAATTGTTAGCTAGTTAAGCAGAAATGCGTAAGGGTAGAGGATTAGTGCTTTCTCCACTGGGAGTAACAAAAAGTTACTCCACTTGGGGTGCTGTAGAACCCCACTCATATTCTGCTTTTTTCAGATACTCTTTTCTTAAATCTAAAGGGAACCAGGAATACTTGGTATTTCCAACTTTTTTTTTTGATAAGGGGCTTTCCAATTTTGAAACATGGGTAGAACACTAAACCGATGATTTTTGCTTACTTTCTGATGGGAACGTTTCCAATATGGTGGGAACAGCACAGATACGCTAAGCTGTGACTTGAACTAGAAGGAATTGTCCCCCATATACATAATGCATGAGCGGAAAGGTTTCTAGATGCAATAAAACACACCATGTGGTACCATTACCGTTTTCTATTTTTAAAAAAATTGCTCCAGGACACACTCTCTGAATTGTAATCCCTTCCTTCTAACATGGCCTCCTCTCTTAAAACTGTTTTTTTAATCCATTCATCTGTGGTTGGACATCTTGGCTGTTTCCATAGTTTGGCTATTGTGAATTGAGCTGCTATGAACATAGATACGCATGCATCGGTCTGATAATTTGGTTTCCATTCTGGTGGGTATATACCCAGTAGTGGTATTGCTGGGTCATATGGTAGGTTCACTCCCATTCGTCTGAGGATCCTCCATACTGTTTTCCACAGTGGTTGCACAAGTTTGCAATCCCACCAAC
>PVLC010013242.1:30727-42257 GCA_004027655.1 Graphiurus murinus | reverse complement strand
CAGATACAGAATGCCCCTGGGTTCAACCCCCAGTTCTCCTCTTCCCCAAAAAACAACCAAACAAACCCAGAAAACAAAACAAATAATTTATAAAAGATAAATCCAATTCCTCACTAGGAACCGACTGAAGGCCAAGGCAGGCTGCAGGTGGTGGGAGCCCCTCTCTTTGCTTGTTACACACCGGGGCTGTGGTGTTGGCTGGGTCAGGTCACCTGCATGGACATGATCAGGGCGCAGGTTCAATCTGTCAAACGTCATCCTAGGTCACCCTAGGAACGAAGCGCAGGTGGCTCAGAGGTTCTCAAGTGGTCAGCTGCCTGGGAGGAGAGCTTTGGCGGTCACACATCTGAAAGCTCACCTTGGAGACGGAACACCCGGAGGAGAAATACTCACCAGGCCAAACACCGGGGTTCCTTGGGGAAGATTTTCACAATCGGCTTGCACTGACGCATTTCCCGCTTGCCCAGCTGTGCGAGTCGGATCTCTAATGATGTGACAAAACACCTACGATACACAACTGAAAGGAGGAAAGGCTTGCTCTGGCTCACAGTTTCAGAGGTTTCTGTCCAGGGCCTGTTGCTTTGGGCATGTGGTGGCTCAGTACATCACCAGGAAGCAAAGAGGAGGGGCTGGCGTCCCAGTATCCCCTTCAAGGCCACGCCCCCAGTGACCTAACTTCCTCCCAGTAGGCCCCGCCTCTTAAAGCTGCACCACACCCAGTAGCACCTCCAGCTGGTGAGCAAGCCTTCAACACATAGAACCTTTGGGGAACATTCAAGAGCCAGACTGCAACACCAGCTTTCTCCCTTTTGTCTCATTTGTGGTTTTCAAATTTTCACTCCAGGGAATATATTTTCTTTTTCCTACTAGTTTCCTAGAATGCCAACTCTCCAGTCTCCCAAGATTTTCATACCCAGAAACCAAACACATCTCATGTTTTATGGAATGCATATGTTTTTTTTCTTGATGCAAAGAATCACTGCCCGGCTATTTCCTTCAGAAGCATTTCTGTTTCACAGTGCGTCCTGCCTTCCAAACGTCAGATAGTCACGGCAAGGGCAGGGGAAAGTTTCAGAAGCAAACAGCATTAGCCAGCGGTCCCTCGAAAATCTCTCTGAGGCTCAAATATCTTGGCAAAACCTAGCTCGAGGCGTGGTAGGGTCTAAGGCAGGTGATCGCTGAGATGCGATGGGGACAGAAGAAACAGAAGTGTTAGTCTTGAGGAATGGAAATTTTAAGTTTTCAGGATTTGTCTATTTTTACCCTCAAAATCCTCTTTTAAGGAGTGAGGGGAAAAAAAGAGAACTTCCCTTTACTTTCATGGTGGATGACACTGCTCTGTAAATCTCCAGGATAATCTCAGCCAAGTACTTAAAAAAGCCAATTCGAGGCTCCTTTCTGGTTTGTCTATCTATCCGTTCTTAAATGATAAAGCTGAAGTTTCTCCTGCAGTTTCTGTTTGGAAGGGACTTTTTAAAGTGGAAACAAAGGTTTATAACATCTATTAAGGGGAAAAAATATAACCAGATTATCCTGAGAGACTTGGTACCGAACTGGAGTGTGATGGTTAGTTTTGAAGACAAACGTCTTTCTTTTGTAATTATTTTTTGAAAGCTTTGGGATTAGAAGATATTGTGTTCTTTATTTTACCATTTTTATGGCATGTTTAAGTAATATAAAAGATGCAGTGTGTGTGTGTGTGTGTGTGTGTGTGTGTGTGTGTGTACATTTGTGCTCATGTATATGTGTGTTCAAAAGTAGGATAAAGAAATTCCGCTTGCTTTTTTGGTGAATTTTAATTGGTTCAACAGAGTTGGAGGAAAGTGCACAAATTACAGGTTTCTAGCCCAATGAATTTTGACGAAGTGAACATACCACCTACATCTGCAGTATCTAGCCCCCAACCTTCTTTTTTACACCCCAATGATACCACCTCCCAAGAAAATTAGCCTTCCCTCGAACACCAGAGAGTATTAGTTTTTCTTGTTTTGCAATTTTATATAAATGGAATCATAGATTATCTGCTCTCTGTGTCTTCTTTTGCTCAACATTATGCTTACAGGGTTCACCCAGGCTGCTGAGTATAGCGATAGTTTATTTCTATTCATTGTTGTATAATATTCTATTGTGTGGATATGCCCTAATTTTTTTATGCCCTAATTTCTTTATCCACTGTCCTTTTGATGGACACAGTTGAGTTGCTTATATTTGGGGGATTATCATGAATAAAGGTGTTCCAAACCTTTTTTTTAAAAAATTTTTGTGGTACCAGGGATTGAACCCAGGGGCATTCTACCTCTGGCTATACCCTCAACCCTATTTTTATTTTTTAATTTTTGTTTTTCAAAGAAGGTCTCACTAGGTTTCTGAGAATCTCACTAAGTTGTTGAGGCTGTCCTCAAACTTGCAATCCTCCTGTCTCAGCCTCCCAAGTGCTTGGATTACAGGTGTGTGCCACCACGCTGGACTTGTTCTGAACTTTTTTGTGCACAGAGACAAAGGTATTCAATTGTTGTGGATGTACACATAGGAGTGAAATGGTGGGTAATAGAATATATGTTCAGTAGATTTTTGGGTAGATACATATGTTTAGTAGACAGTCAAACTGTTTTCCAAAGGGTTGCAGGACTGACACTCCACCAGAAGCCTCTCACTGTGTTCCTGAGCCCTGTGCCACACTAGCGTCTGTGCGTCACATGATGCTGTTGCTTTTCTTGCTGCTGCCTCTTCACAACCTTCTGGTGCATCCCACGCTGGCCTTCCCAGACCCGGCTTCAACCTGTTGAGCCCTGAGCAGGGAACGAAGGCCAAGGTCGGTTGTTCACTACGTATTTGCCTGTTGAGGAGGGATCAAAGGAAGGTTCAAATCAGGCCGGGGATTATTTGTAGTTTACTCCAAGAGTAGTCTCCTTATACGCCATCCTCACCGGCCATTAGAAACCCTTACACACTGAGATCGGCAGAGATGGTATGGGGACACAGAGGTGCAAATGTATGATTTAAAAGATAATCACTGGGCGTGGTGGCGCATGCTTGAAATCCCAGCACTTGGGAGGCTGAGACCGGAGGATCCGGGTTCGCGGCCAGCCTCAGCTACCTAGTGAGGCACTCTGCAACTTAGTGAGACCCTGTTTCAAAATAAAGAATAAAAAAATAGGGCTGGGGGTATAGCTCAGAGGTAGAATGCCCCTGGGTTCAATCCCCAGTACCGCAAAAAAAAAAGAATAAGAAATAGGACTGGGGGTGTAGCTCGGAGAGAGAATGCCCTTGGGTTCAATCCCTAGTGCCACAAAAAAAAAAAAAAAAGAAAGAAAAAGAAAAAAGATAATCCACCCTACATTCTTTTCTTCGTAAGGATCAGCTCCTGAATTTATACAAATGAAAGTTTTAGCAGTAGATCAAACTCATTTGTACTGATAGAGTTGGGGAGACCTATGCCTCATCTGGTCTTCTGAGGGGGGTGGGTCTAGTCAGAAGAAAAAATCCCCCAGCAGCGAACATCCTACATTTGGAAGGAAGGAAGGACGCTACAGTGCGTGGTCGAAGCTGTGGGCTCAGGGAGCCCCCTGCTCACTCCCACCATCTCGATTCCTCGACTGGTCAAAACGAAAACTGGTTTCTTCCTAATCTGAAGCTCATGCTTCCCTGATTTCAGGGCTGGTGGCTGCCCACGCTCCTCGTCTTTCTCCATTCAAGTGAAGTGCTCCCTGAAGCAGAACCTTAAAAGTCTCCAAGCATCAGGGTTGGATAAACCACCTCGATTAGCTTCCTCGGGGAGCTATAACAAAGTACCACAAGCTAGACAGCTTTAAAAACCAGAAATGGATTCACTCACAGTTCTAACAGTCAGGAGTCCAGACTCAAAGCATCAACAGGACATGCTCTCTCTGAGACTCTGGGCAGAATCCTTCCTTGCCTCTTCTAGCTCGTCCCTGGCCTTGGATACATCGCTCCAGTCGCTGCCTCCGTCATCAGGTGGCCATCTGCTCCTGTGAGTCTCTCTTCACATCCTCCAAGGACACCAGTCACATTGAATGAGCCCCCCACCATGACCTCACTGTAACCCATCACTTCTGCAAAGACCCTATTTCCAAACAATATATTCACAGAGTTAGGACTTTAACATACCTTTCTGGGGGACACAGTTCAATCCATAACACCTTAGGTCAATTTCCCCGGAGGCAGAGCCTGAAGCAAGGATTTTTGTTCAAATGATCGACTAAGGGTGTGCTCTCTAGAAGCAAGGAGGCAGGGAAGTGGGAGGAGTCGGGGAGGGCTGAGCAGGGCTGTGGTCTCAGGAGAAGCGCTTCGGCATGGTGGGCATGAGCTCGACGGAAGAGTCGGGGAACCGGCCTCTTATCACGGCATAAGGCAGCCCCTGGCTATGAGCCATCTTGCTGCAGCTGCTGAGGACAAGGAGCAAGCTGCACAGAGGAGCCAGCTCTCCAGCAGCGGGGGTGTCTTGTGGGGTGTCAACGCCAGCCACCACACTGGCTTTCCACAGCTGGTGTGGAGAGAGAGGGAAGGTGCAGATGTGACTGCTCCCCTCCCTGTGCCCCCTCTGTTAGGAGCTGGATTAGAGACAAGCCGGGCGTGGGGGCCCACGCTCGTCATCCCAGCACTTGGGAGGCTGAGACAGGAGATCACAGGTTCACGGCCAGCCTCAGCTACTTAGTGAGGCCCTCTGCAACTCAGTGAGACCCTGTTTCAAAATAAAGAATAAAAAATTGGGCTGGGGGTGGAGCTCAGAGGTAAAATGCCCCTGAGTTCAATCCCCAGTACCGAAAAAAAAAAAAAAAAAAAAAAAAAAGAGAGAGAGAGAGAGAGAGAGAGAGAGAGAAGCAGGACAGGGAAGGGAAGGAGAACAGCTCTCCCCAGGAGAAGAGATAAGGAGCAGCATTGCTGTCTTAGAGACCGCCTCCACCGCAGGGCTTCACTTAGACTCCTGGAGAAAGTCTCCAACAGGGCAAAACTGTGCCGAGCAGACCCCCTAAGCTGAGCCCTCCCTAGGTCACTAGCTTTGGGAGAGGTTTGCTATGAGGCACCGCTGTGGCGGTGACAGACTGTCACGGCAGAGGCAGCTGTCCTGGTCAAACTCGTCACACAGCTTAGAAGCACGACTGGCCCACTCCTAGCTAGACTGACTGCTAGAGCGTGCATTTAGCCAACAAGTGAATGGATGCCTTCTGAGGACTCCAGGCAACCTTGAACTCCCTCCTGCTCAGCGTGTATCGGCCGCTGGATTAAAAGAAGCAATGTTTCCAGAGGATGACATGCAACTCAGACCCTCCAGCTGCGCCCCAGGACTGAATTGTGTCGGCTCCACCAGAACAGCTTCTGCCAGGCTGTGCAGGACCTGTCGACGCGCCTTGGAGGAAATTACACGGACACCCTTCTCGAGAGCTGCGTCTATGTGAGGACATTCCTGGGACGCTCCGTGAAGTGGCAGAGGAGGGTGTGTATGGAGGGAGAGGAGTATCTCTAATTTCAGTGTCAGGGACAATTGCGAATCTCCTGAAGAACTCTTGAGTCCTTCCTACGTCATAAATCACGTGGCTGAATTTCTTTCTTTGCACCCCAGCACCAGCATCAATAAACCCAGATCTAACACGTGACCCCGTGAGTTTAGCCTTTGAGCAGCTGTCTCCTGAACCCGCTTCTCTCTTGACTACTCTCTACTTTTCTCACCCAGATAATTAAAAATTCGGTCTAGTTGTGCGTGTGCATGCGTGTGTGTGCATGTGTGCGTGTGTTTTGGTGGGGACTGGCAGCAGGATATGGTGGCGTCATCCCTGGGTCTCCAGCTGTCCGGTTTCACACTGAAGTCCTCCAGCTTGCTTACACCATTGGGTATTCAAGAGCCTCTTTAGGACAAGCGTATATGGCTTTTCTTATTATAAACACACATATACACATAGATATCTTTGGAAATTTTATAACAACATACAGAAAAACATAGAGAATGGAATACTAATTATTCCTCACCCTCAAGGATCAGCTCTGTTAGGAGCTTGGACTCACACCACGTGTCAACTCTGTCCCAGGCACTGAGATAAATACATAAATGTGATCGGCTTCTGCACTCGGGGCACTTGCTGAGGGGTCAGGCAGCGGCTGGCTAGCTACAGCTCTGTCCTCACCTGCAACTTGGGATGATAAGAGTGCCTGTGGGAGAAGGGGGACATCAGATTGGAATGACATAAACAGAGTGTTTGGCCCTCAGCAGGCATCCAGTGAGTTTTATTGTGACTGATATGGTAGCATTCCTAGTTACCATTTCAGCAGCCTCATATCTACTATTCCTGTTCACAGCTTCTTGTCACAACAAACTGACCCTGAATCCTTCCTAGAATAATCTTTAAAATGTGACTTTTCTGGCTAGGGAAAATAGCGGGGAGGAAGGGATGGGGAAAGGTTGATTGATCGAGGGGTAGTAAGTTACAGTTACATAGGAGTAATAATTTCTAATGTTCTGTTGCACAGTAGGGTGACTAGAATTAATAATAGAGGATGTGTGTGTGTGTGTGTGTGTGTGTGTGTGTGTGTGTGTGTGTCTGGTGTCATGGGGATTGAACTCAGAGGCATTGTATTTCATAAAGGTAGAAGAAAGGGTTTTGAATGTACTCACTACAATGAAGCAACAAATATTTAAGGTGATGGGTATGTTGATTACCCTCATTTGATCATTACCCTATACATATATATAAAATATATATATATATATATATAAAATATATATATATATATATATCATCCTCTACCCCATAAATGTATATAATTATGTGTCAAGCAAAAAGACAATTTAAAGAATGTATAACTTTTCTTATTATAACACACATATATACATAGATATCTTTGGAAATTTTATAACATAATACAGACAAACAGAGAATGAAATAAAAATTATTCTTCACACTCAAAGCTAAGATCTGTTTGGGAGCTGGAGTTCTGGAAGCCAGATTGCCAGAGTGGAATTCCACCTCCACCATTTACCTTTAGTGAAGTATTTAGTCATCACGATTCCTCGGTGCTCACACGAGACCTCGAAAGATGTGCCCGTGACTCTCGGCCCGGGTGACGGAGGCTCACTCACGGAGTCGCCAGCCGTGCAGCTGGTTGATCCTGGCTACATGACTCCTAATTGTTTGCCTGCATAAACAATAAAAGAGACAGATGGAGGCTCTTGGAGAGGGGAGGAGAGACTTCTGGAAGACTTGCTGCTGCCCTGAGTCCGGCATGGGTCAAGGGAGCCTTCTGGACGGAGGTCAAGGGCATGGTGCGTCCTCTGTAGCCATGGAGACACAGAGGGCTGGTCTGACCGGAGCCCAAAGCCCTGGAGGGCTGGCTGTTGTGATGGTGGGGCACACTGAGGTTAGGGTTAGCCACTCCCAAGGGCAATGAGGACAAAGGAGAAGGGACACTTCTCATGGGCCACAGGACATCATCCCTGGTCATTCCAGAAGCAGCGCAGGAGCCGTCTGGAGGAGCAGAGAGATGGCAGCTGAAAGAAGGCAGATAAGAATGATAAGATGCCGGCCAAGGAGTCGCAAGGGACATCTGAAGGGAGATGCTTTTGACAGCACTAAGGAACCAGAGGGACAGCTCCCAAGGAGGTGGGAGGACCCACAAACCAGGACCTGGAGGAATGGCCGGCCTCGTGCACCTGCCCACACACGCGGCAGCGCCCAGCTGGCTTTGGCCCATTCTCTACTGCAGCGACCAGCGATCAAGTAATGAGTCCCCACCTCCTCCCCCGAGCCAAGCCAAGTCTCCGCCTGCTCCCAGGCTGGGAAAGAAAGGGAGTAACTAGAACAGGAACCATGTGTGCAGCACGGATTAGCATCCTGGCCTCAACATGCTAATTATTGACTGGATGACATTTTATTACATGCAAGTGCCCAGAAAATGCAGGCGACATGCTAATTTTCATCTACTGACAAGAGAATAATGAGTCCAAAGGAATAAATTTAAAAGGGCCTGGGTACAGACTAAGCGATGTTGGAGTCACGTTGTGTAAGCTGTGCTTACACACCATGTGGTACTTCTGGGGCGGAGCCAGGAATGACCTGTTACATCTGCTCTGGGCATCGGCTTAACTGCATCTATGAAACCTCGTAGTTTAAAGTTCATAGATTGTCACATTTATGTATGCATTACAATACAACTAGACTACAGATTAGTAATGTTTTTAATCATTTAACCATAACCCATGTCATTAAGCTTTTTTTTTTTTTTTTTTTTTTTTTTTTTTTTTTTTTTTTTTTTTTTTTTTTTTTTTTTTTTTTTTTTTTTTTTTTTTTTTTTTTTTTTTTCAGTACTGGGGATGGAACCCAGGGGCATTCTATCTCCAAGCTACACCTCCAGTCCTATTTTTTATTCTTTATTTTGAAACCGGGTCTCACTAAGTTGTAGAATGCCTCCCTAGGTAGCCGAGGCTGGTCGAGAACCCGGATCCTCGGGTCTCAGCCTCCCAAATGCTGGGATTACAAGCGTGCGCCACCACGCCCAGCTCATTAAGCATTTTTTAAAAGCAAACTTGAAGTTGAGTGTGGTGGCACACACTGTAATCCCAGTACTTGGGAGGCTGAGACAGGAGGATCACAGGTTTGAGGCTAGCCTCAGCAACTCAGCAAGGCCCTCAGCAACTTAGACCCTGTTTCAAAAATAAAAAATAAAATAGGGCTGGGAGTGCAGCTTGGAGGTAGAATGCCCCTGGGTTCAACCCAGAACCATTAAAATAAAAAGCAAACTTAGGCTGTGTTTCCCATCCAAGATGTTTGGTACCTTAGGTGTACTAAATGCATTTTCAACTTATCATAGTGTTAATTTACAATGGTTTTATAAGGATGTCACCCCGTCATAAGTTAAGGAGCACCTGTATTCCATCTCGAGGGCCTGCAACAGCATCCAATCATTTAGCTGCTCCTGGTAACCCTAAAGCCCCTGGGTTAAACATGGTTCCTTTGCTTCAGTTCTTAAGTTCCTCTGCATCATGCTATGCTTCAGTCAAGTCAGGACCCACGACTCCAGCATCTTTATTTGCTTCCCACACAATTAAGAACTCTGTGTGTGTGTGTGTGTGTGTGTGTGTGTGTGTGTGTGTGTGCACGTGTGTTACTAGGGATTGATCCCAGGGGCATTCTATCTCTGAACTACACCCCTAGCTGTTTTTATTTATTTTATTTTGAAACAGGGTTTCACTAAATTAGCACATACTGGCCTCAAACTTGCAATCCTCCTGTTTCAGCCTCCCAAGTACTGGGATTAGAGGTATGCACCATGGGGCCCAGCTACAAATAGAAACTTCTAAAATTCTGCCCATCCTTCAAGCTGTGTCTAATGCTATGACTTACAGGAAAACATCATTGATTTCCTTCTTTTTCTCCTGCTCCAAACAGAAATATTTACTTTGCCATCTGCCTCATTGGAACTTGACACTTTCTGTGACGTCATATTCTCACTGTCTGTGCTAGTTACTGAATATGAGTCTTTTTTTTTTTAATCTAATCCAGAAGCAGCTTGGAGCAGAGAGTAATCTTTGTTCATTGTGACATGCATCTATTCACCAACAATTCAACACATACACTGCTTGACAGATATTGGGTTGAGTGAGGAGGTTACTAGGTAAACAACACACAAACTTATCTGCAGAGGATGGCCCTATCTAGTATTGAAAACAGACACTGTAGTAGTTACATTATTGTTCCCAAGCACATGCTTCTCTTCCCTACGAGAGGATTTTATCCAACAACATTAAACTTGGCCCATTGACTTGCATGATGTATCAGTTAGCTTTTGCAGCATAACAAAAATCTCCAAATCTTAGTGGCTTAAAATAACAACCGTGTACTAGCTCTTGAGTCTGTGGACTGATAATTTGAGCTGGATTCAACTGTGTAATTCCTCTGTTGCATCTGCCTGGGCTCATTTGTGTGATCGCAATCAGCTGGGGCTCAGCCAGGCGGGACGACCTTGCACAGCATCACCCACACGACAGGAGGTTGGCAGCCTATTGGTAGCGAGGCCTTGGGTACCCTCCATATCCTTGGGCTCGTTTACAAAGTTCCCAAAGGCTTCTAGGAGCAACAATAGAAGACAAGCACTTTTCAAACCACTGCCTATATCACTAAAATGATGGAAAGAATTTGCCAGACACCAGTAGAAGAGAAATTTTATAGAATTAATAGAGATCATGAGCTGGGCGTGGTGGCGCATGCCTGCCATCCCAGTATTTGAGATGCTGAGACAGAGGATTGGAGGTTTGTACCCAGCTTCCACAACTTAATAAAGCCCTCCACAACTTAGTGAGACCTTGTTTCAAAATAAAAAATTAAAAAATAGGGCTGGGGTGTAGCTCAGAGGTAGAATGCCTCTGAGTTCAATCTTAGAACCACACACACACACACACACACACACACACACACACATATACAAAATAGATCATATTGTATCAATTCAGATTGAAGTTTCTGAGATAGCAGAAACTATGAATAGGAAGAAACTACAAGATTGAGAAAGATATAAAGAGAATAAGAAATTAGAATCAGCCAATGAAAGAAAAGTAGAGAAGAGATAGACAAAGAAAGAGGAATTCTAAGAGAATTGAAAATTTTTCTGGTATCTCTCAATATCAGTCCAACTACATAATTTTAATAAATTCCCTTGTCTCTAGTTCACTCGAGGGAGCCTCTATTCCTTGTGACCCTAAAGACTTGTTACAAAAAAAAGTCAGAGTCAGGAGTGGAGTTGCATGAAGCAACACACAGAAAATACACAGGGTGTTTGGAATAGTAATCAGGGCAGCAAGAAAGCCTTTACAACTTGGGATAGATTGTTGTGATTCCATCTTAAACAGCAATGTAATGGTACATGAAGCACTGCTGGTGGTTGCTCATGACTTGAACTACCTCACAGGTGAGGCTTTATGGGTTTGAGTAGCCACCAAACCCATAAACTTTGAGTAGTTTAAAGGAAATGAGAAACACAAGGACCGCAGGTGGGTGTTCACATCAGCAGTGAACAGTGTCCCGTTGCTGAAGAACAGGTTCTGTATTTGGGTTGTGCAGCTGGAAGCAGCCCTTTGGGAAAGCAGTGTGGCCCTACTCCACGAAGCCCTTCCTCCTTAGAGCTGACACAATGAGTCCATGGACAAGCAGGTCTGAAAATGACCATATGCATTGCCGAATTTCAGCACGGGATGAATTCCCAATATCGACATTTCCAGTGACCCAGGTTAAGTATCTGATTCATGAAGACTGAAACTTTGTCAATAAACAAGAGGCTATGTGGAAAAGAACTAAAGATTTGAAGATCCCTTAGACCCTGCACTCTTCCTGAACGCTTCCCACTTTTTCTTCCCCGTTCCCCTGCATTGCCATCTCAGCTGTTCTCTCTCCATCAAGAATGTGTCGCAGACCCTGGGCGCTTCTTCCAGACTCTCAGGACACCTAGAGCTGTTTCTCAGGACTTTAATGTGCTTTTCCTAACAAGAGACTCTCCCGCCCTCTCCCTCTCTCTGCTCTTCCTCCCT
>PVLC010013242.1:0-30627 GCA_004027655.1 Graphiurus murinus | reverse complement strand
GAACATTTCCTCCGTAAACCACTTGCTCACTACTTACCATTTCTGGGTCACCTTTTGAAGAACCAAGCCTCAGACAAAAAGCAATGGGTAGAGAAGTTGGTGAGTATTTCAGCTAGCGTTCTCACGGCTGTGACGGGAAGATTTATTTTCTTACTGTTATGGGGTGGCCTGAGGCCTTAGCCTTGTTGCTGCCCTCGGTGACCCAGCTGGTCACACATAACTGCTTGTTTGGCTTCTGTGACTTCTGCTTGACTCGCACCTGCAGGAACAGCCCGTTAGGAACTTTGCATCCTTGCCACAACCGGGATGTGTATAATAGAAAGATCCGTCTTTGTCACAACCAGGATATGTGTATAATAGAAGAGGTTGGCATAGTTTGGTGAGCTTAAGCACAACACTGTTTTGTGGCTTCTGAATATTACACTTGGCTGCCACCCCTGCTGTGTCATCCGCTGTGAGAACCCAAGCTTTTCACCCTGAGCTTACGGTTTCTCTATATAAAAGTAGCCCCAAAAGGGCCATTCAGCCCTGCACTCAGGTTCGGTGCCCAGTGTGGTCCCGGCCGGTTAATAAAGACTTTCTTTTGGCCATTTTTGGGTCTGAGTGTCTTTCCCGGAGGTCCTACCGCATAACATTACAGGTCTGGAGATTTCAGTATATATATATTTTATGCCGCAGCTGAGCAGGAGCCCAGGTGTAGTCCTCTGGGCTTGTGGGAGGGAAGCAGAGAGGGGGAGGGGAGGGGAGGGGAGCAGTCTCCAAGGCCACACCCCCAGGGGCCCACCCCCGGCCTGTCCCTGCCTTCAGAGGCTGCATCCTCAGGTACCCACCTCTGAGCATGGGCCTCCAGACCAGGGGGTCCCAGGTACAATAGACAGGGGCTAGGCACTCACTGCTAAGTAGTGGAAAGTCCCTGCAGTGTATGGGTGTCCTTATGAGACATGGCCGCATGCTGTGGAGAGTAGGACGGAAAAGCTGGATAACGCACGGCGATGGTTTGGCTTAGGGGAGGAGGTGCAGGCTCAGGATCACCTCTGTTCTTGGCAGTCTCCACTTTCACCTCTGGGACAAGCATGCCTAGAACAAGCAGAGCCGTTCACTCCCTCAGACCTTGGCTTTCATTTCTGGTAATAACGAATCCTAACTAAAACCATCGCGTATATGTGCAGAGAGGTTGGAAAGGGTCCAGTACCACATCTTGTTTGTAGCAAAGTGCCTCAATAATGCTTCTTTAAATTGCTGCTATTTTTTAACTATAAAATTTCATAACTCCATGAGTGGATGATTTACAGGCAGGTTAAGCAGGCAAGACTTTGAGAAAATCCGGAGGCAGCATCTTTACAAGAAGATTTATAACTTTGGGTCACTGGCGTGGCTGATGGGGCAAGGTCAACTTTGGGGATCATAAAGTATGTGCTGACAGGGTATGGTAGCACAGGCTTGTAATTCCAGTACTTGGGAGGCTGAGACTGGAGGATCACAAGTTCAAGGGCAGCCTCAGCAAGTAGTGAGACTCATCAACCTAGTGAGATCCTGTTTCAAAAATAAAAATAAAATAGGGCTGGGGGTGTAGCTAGGAGGTAGAACACCCCTTGATTCAATTCCCATTACCACACAAATAAATAAATAAATAAATAAATAAATAAATAAATAAATAAAGCATTTACTGAGTTCCCCAAAAATTTAAAAAGGAATAGGAAAAAACTGGAAGCCGGGCGTGGTAGCACACGCTTGTAAACCCAGCATTTGGGAGGCTGAGACTGGAGGATCCGGGTTGGCGGCCAGCCTCAGCTACCTAGTGAGGCACTCCAAAATTTAGTGAGACCCTGTTTCAAAATGAAGAATAAAAAAAATATGGCTGGGTTATAGCTCAGAGGTAGAATGCCCCTGAGTTCAATCCCCAGTACCCCCCCCAAAAAAAGATGGAGATGAATAGACTTAAAATCTTTTAAAACTTGCCTCTCAATAAATGAATATTGTGCTTAAAAGGGCTTTCATTTGTCTTTGACAAAAAAGATCACTATTTACATATCAGAAAATTATTCATATCTCCACACCAATTCGAGTGACAGTGGTGTCCCAGGATCTTCCCCACTGGTCTTTGGGGAATGAGAACAAGCGTGTAAACACACTGAGTTCAGATTTAAGGGGAGCGCCAGTGCACAGAGGAGAGATTATAAATTTGTAACAACATTCCCTTTCCTTTGGATTGGAACTAATTCTTGAATCCCATTGTGATTAAACTGAGTGAACACAGGCTTAAACCAGCAAGTTCTCCTGGAAGAACCTTTTCCTTGGTGAAATTGCTTTATAGATTGAGGGGTGAAACACCCCATATTACAACACGACTTTCCCCAGCATCTTCTCTTTCCGTTATCAACAGGAGACGTGCATGGAACACCTGTTATATTCCTGCTCATGGAATCACAGGCTGGACATGGCTTAAATATCTGTTTAAGGAGGGTTTTTAACCTATAAGTGGTTTTCAAGGCCACTGAAAGAAAGGCAGTTTGATTGCATAGGAGACTAAGATATGGAGGACAAAGGGATCCAGCCAGAGCCGACACAGGGCCGTCTCCTTGACGCTGGGCTCGGGGGGCCTGCCGGCCTGTACTCCCACTGGGCCCCGAGTCAGGGAGGTGTCCCCAGCAGCTGTGGGCTCTGATCTTCCAGGAGGTCTCAAGCCTGTGGTCTCAGGTAAGTAGTTATTCTTCTTTAAGGAATTACTTTAGGACATCCATGTCAAAGAGACGCACATAACTTCTGGCCAGGGTTATGGCCGGGCTCTGCAGGGTCCAATGGTTACCATTTCTTTGAGTGTTCAGATATTGGCACCAAACTTCCTCCTCTTCTTCCCTGCATGATTAGGGTCTGTGAGGCACCTGTTAAGTTCCCCAACCCATTCTTTTTTCTGCTCTAAGTAGCCCTTTGATTTACCCTGGGTCACTGTGACCATGAGCAGCCTTCTAAGTCCAAGGCCTGTGGTGTGAAGGGATCCGGGTAAGGTAGTACACACCTGTAATCTCAGTATTCGGTAGGCTGAGGCGGGAGATCCCAAGTTCAAGGTCAGCCTGGGCAACTTCGTGAGACTCTATCTCAAAATAACAAAATAAGAAGGGCTGGGGGTATAGCTCAGTGGTAGAGTGTCCCTGTGTTGACTCCCCAGTACCATAAAAGAAGACAGGAGGAGGAGAAGGAGGAGGAGGAGGAGGAGGAGGACGAGGACGAGGACGAGGACGAGGAGGAAGAGGAGGAGGAGGAGGGAAGGCAGTAATTGAGAGTCTAGACTATGAAGCTGCTATGTTTGAGCCCTGGTGCCACCACTTCCGAGCTGAGTGACCCCGGAAATGTGATTTAGCTTCTCTGAGCTAAATTTCCTCATCTGTGAAATGAAGTAGAAGTAGCTGCAGCAGAGTGAGGATTAAGTGTCTGACTCCATGTGCCTGGCGTATGCTAAGAGCTCAACCCCTGTTGGTGGGCGCCACAGTCACGCTCGCTATCAGTGGAGCTCGGTAGGAACACTGGTATCGCCTTGAATGGTTGGTTGCTAATAGTCTAAATCAACTTGTTATGATTTGGGTTTGAATGTCCCTCCAAAAGGCTCATGTCTCCCTAGTGCAATAACATTCAATAAATGGATCAGGATTGTAAAATCATTAGTAGGTAAACCCGCTGAAGGATTGATACTTTGCATGGGTTTACTGGATAATAACCTAGGAGGCAGGTCTCGGGGGATATGGCCTCAGGGACTGTATACATCCTTGCGCTCTCTCTCTCTCTCGCTCTCTCTCTCTCTCTCTCTCTCCCCTTTCCTGTTGTCCTCTGTCACATGCCATGCTGCCATGATGTCTGCATTGGAGTCAGGCAACTCTGGGCTGCATCTCTGAAACCACGAGCCTAAATAAACTTTCCTCCTCTGTGTTGTCATGTCAGATATCTTGGTTACAGCCTTGGAAAAGCAGACTAAAACACAACTCAAACTCACCTTCCCAATAAAGGTTTAAATAACAGGTCCTATTTTAGACTTGTCCTTTCATGTGACCGAAAATCCTTTGGGCTGGAGTTGGGCCAAGGAGGCCCCATGGCTCAGGACCTGTCCGGTATCCTCCTTTCCATTTCCTAGCTCCGCCCTCAGCGTTGACTTCATTCATGGCAGATCCGTCCTCGTGAGCCTGCACTAGGTATGTGTTCCTTCTCATCTTCTACAGAAAACCAATCCTCAGGTCTTAGCCCAATGCGACCAGTGTAGACCTGCTCATTCCTGAGCCAATCACAATGGCCGAGGGAAGAGGACAGTACTGACTGGCTTATGACTGCCCACCCAAAGACCAGTGGGTCCTCCTCGGGACGACTGAAAGTGGACATGGGAACAAAATAAGTGTGCTGCTTGCAAGAGAAGGGGGGATGGGTGCTGGAGCCCAAAGGCATCAGAAAATGTTGACCTCACCTACCTTCGTTTCCGACACCTCCTTCCACTAGTCGCTCGTTCCAGAATGCTTAACTCCTTCCTCTTCCTTTCTCTTCTAGCCTCCAATTTCCAAGACCTCTTTGTTAATTGTTCGCCTAAAAATCTTTCCGACCTATCCACTTCGTTTCATCCCTATTGCTAATGTCTTTAACTTGGCCGGACCATCCCAATGGTTGCAGCAGCAGATGGGAGACAGAAACCACATCTGTTATTTCAACAGAGGGAATTTAATATAAGCAGTTGTTAACTTGGCAACTAAAAAGGCTAAATGTGAACTCCGTGGAATCACAGAGGCAGCAACTTCAGAAAGCAGCTACCACTGCTAAGGCTCTTTATCCAAAATGAGATGTTGGAACTACTGGAACTTACAAGCATGGAGAAGGACCCACCGGGCTGAGACCCAGGTCGCTGCAGAGGAGCCCTGGCCATCGGGCTGGGTGTATCCGGGAGAAACGATGAGGCCAAGTGTGCAGGCGTTACAGCACCAGCACATTGCTCCAGTGGGAGGAGGCTGGAGAGTTGCTCTCAAGGTCAGGAGGTGATTGGGGAGAGGAAGCGGCCAGACAGCGTGGCTCAGGCCAAGTTCACGGGAACAAGAAGCCAACTGGGGGAGCTCAAGACCCCTCTCATTCCAGCCTTACAGCCTCCTCCAAGCACCCTGTATTATCAAAGTCCAGAAAGGAGCAGATGGCCACACAAAGGCTTGCAGACTCCCCAGCCCCAAGATAACCGAGCAGGGTACAAAGGAATTGACTTGGAGTCGAGAGACAATTTCTTTTTTTAAATGGGGGATTGAAACCAGAGGTGCTCTACCTCTGAGCTACACCCCCAGTCTTTTTTTAATTTTTATTTTGAAACAGGGTCTTGCTACGTTGCTGAGGACCTTGCTACATTGCTGAAGCTGGCCTGGAACCTGGGATCCTCCTGTTTCAGCCTCCCAAGTAGTGGGATTACAGGCCTATACCGCCATGCTGGGCTGAGAGACAAGATCTTAACCACTGGCTTCTCTCAATTCATTTCTTCTTTTCAAATCTATCCTTCATCCCTAACACCCCCAACGAATACCCACACATTGTGGCATCGTGGCTGGGCCAGCAAGGATTGATGGCAGTTCCCATGGGGAAAATGTGGGGTGGGGAGATGGTAGGAGCATCTCTGAGTCCAGATCATTGCAGCCAGGCTGAAAACAAAAGGACGTAGCCGGGCGTGGTGGCACATGCTTATAATCCCAGTACTTGGGAGACTGAGACCGGAGGATCTGGGTTCTCGGCCAGCCTCAGCTACCTAATGAGGCCCTCTGCAGCTTAGTGAGATCCTGTTTCAAAATAAAGAATAAAAAATAGGACTAGGAGTGTAGCTTGGAGGTAGAATGCCCCTCGGTTCAATCCCCAGTACCAAAAAAAAAACCCAGAGCTCATGCAGCTAGCAGCCAGTGCCCTGCCGTGCTGTGACTGTGGATTTAGGTTTCCCAAGACAATCTTTGATGTTAAAAGAGCCTTAACTATTCAAATGCTCTTGGCTCTGCAGAGGTTATTTTTACATTTGGGGGTTTCTTTCTTTCTTTCTTTTTGCTTCAATTTTGCAAAGTCTTTAATAGTTTGCCTATGAGCAATAGTCCTAGAAGGTTAGTTGGCGTTTATGCCAATTTCCATATTGTGTGCTGGGAAGTGGAGGGGGTGGGGGTTAAAGCTCTCCAAGGGCTGTATGGGTGAGTGTCCCTACCATTCTGAACTTCATTATGAGGTGTGATTACAACGCACCAATAAAAGTATGCCTTAAAAAAAAACTCTGAAAACATAAAATGAGATTTTGCAAATTGACCAAATTCTGTTATGTGCATGTACGAATATTTAACAATGGATTTCACTATTATGCATAATTATGATACACCAAGAAAAAAAGGTGGAGATTCTCTGATGTTTTCTAAAGGAAGAAGGGAAGACAAATCTGAATTTGTTATTTTCATTCTCATTTTTTCCATTGAGGAAGTTGAGTCTAGAGACCTTGGTGATACTCCAAGATCACCTGGCAACTGTGTGTGTGTGTGTGTGTGTGTGTGTGTGTACACGCACAGTCGTGCATGTGGTTTATTGGGGATTGAGCCCAGGAGCGTTCTACCTCTGAGCTATATCTGCAACCCTTTTAATCTTTTTGTTTTTATTTTGAGACAGGATCTTGCTAAGTTACTACACTCTACCCTTGAACTTGCAATCCTCCTGTCTCAGCCTCCCAAGTACTGGGATTTACAGGTGTGCACCACAGCTCCCGGTGCACCCAGCAATTTGAACAGGTGTACAGAACCCGCACCCACCTCCTGCCTCCGGCTCCCCTGGGGAGCATCATTTCTGTAACTGTCCTGCAAGCTGCTCGGGGAGATGGGGAGTTAGCACGCCGTGTGCCCGGCTGCCTCCTGAGTCAGTGGCTCATTTGTGTATCTCTCTGGCAGGCAAGGACCGCCGCCATGAGGGAATAGCCCACCTCACCCCAGATGCTGTTCTGGTGAAAATTGGGCCTGGAGGTGTTCACGGGCCCAGTTCATCTGGGAGATGTATAACCAGGCAGCAATCCCAGGCCTGCCGTTAGCGCTTTATCTGAAAAGGACAAACAGTTCCTGCCCTGTAAATTATATCTCATTTCTTTAAAAAGCATGTGTGGATGGAGAAGGCGCAGAGGGAGGGGATCGCAAGGAGGGCAGCCGGGAAGGGTAAATAGTTAAAATAAATGGGCTTGGTGCATGCCTTTTGACCATTTCGCTGTAGTCTATTGATCTGGTTTTTCCCCCTACCCTGGGAGTAATCAATTTTTCGGTGGATGGGCCGAATACAATAATTTCACGCAAACTCTTCAAATGGTTTGTCATTAATTTGCCTTTTGCTGGTCCTTGTTCCCCAGGAGGAAGACATGTTTAGCTTTCTCCAAACACCAGTGGACGGAGCCTCCGGGGATTTGCAGGGCTGATTGGCACCGGGCAGGGGATGCGGGCCCAGGAGGGGTGAGGAGGGCTGGCGCTGGCTAACGAAGGCCCAGCGTTGGCTCGGCTTTACCGAGTCACTTATTACCGCTAATTGGGAGGGACAGTTCAAATAAGCACAGAGGAGCAGTTGTCACCAGAGCGTGACGAGGGTTTAAAGAGGCCCTCCCCGCTCCCGAGCCCCCGCCGCAGGCCGGCTGCACGGCCGGCTTTGTCAGGGCGCCCGTAGAAGCCAGCAGTCTCAAGAAACCTGGGATTGGCAAGTCATCGCAGGGGAACCTCAGACAGACGCGCAGCTGCCTGGGGCCCTTAGAAAGTCAACAGCTGACGGAAGGGGGGGTGCTGAGCTCGGCTGCAAATGGACTGAAGATGTGATTAGAATTAATTTGCAGAACATAGTTAGAGGTTGTTTTCTTTAAAGGACCTAATTGGTTTTAAAGAACATTCATTTGTATGAGTGTTAAAATATTAATAACCCGACACACATCTCCTGGGCTCTGCTGTTTTATCTTTCGTTATTTCCTTCGTGAGAAGACATTCATTTCCTCTCCATTCTCTTAAATAGATATGAGTGGTGGCACCATGCCCGTCCTGCGCTACGGCCAAAATTTCCGAATTCTTGGGTCACATGCGTGCCAACGAAGTAGTCAATACTATCAAAAGACACCTGAGTTTCCTTGATCTTCACAAGGAAGGAATCACAACTGCCCTTCATTCATTCATTCTGCAAAAGAAGTAAGTGCCTCCAATGGGCAAGGGACCACTTTGGACAGTAGGGCAGCGCCATGAACAAAGTCCCTGTTGTCACGAGCTTCTAGTCCCGGGGCGGAAGGGCCCTGAGAGTCATCGCAGAGAGGACAGTAGAGCAGGGGCGTGTTCACGCCAGTGTCTCCCTTGGCTTCTTAGACGCCTGTGCTTACCGTGGTGGGAAACAAGATAAATCACCATGGACCACCGGCTGGACGACCGGCATCTCCTTGAAGGAATCGAAAGCTAAGTTCAGTGCCTGGTTTTAGATAACAGGACATTTTTGTTATTTGAAGCATAATCCCATCATGGGGGGATGTGTGTAAAGTATTCTGGTGATAGTGGGACATGGTGGCGAATGCCTGTCAGCCCAGTGCTTGGAAGACTGAGACAGGAAGATCACAGGTTCAAGGCCACCCTCCACAATTTAGTGAGGACCTTGGCAATTCAGTGAGCCCCTGGATTGGAGGTGTATCTCAGAAGTAGAATGCCCCTGGAGTCAATCCCCAGTACCAAAAGAAAAAAAAAATGATTCTGGTAATATATTGTTGTTAATTGGGAACATTTACCATAAGACAAGTTCCTGGTACCAAGCCACGACAGCTTTCCTTTGTATGTCTCAGATTTTTTTTTTTCTTTTCATGGTACTAGGGATTGAACTCAGGGGCATTCTATCTCTGAGCTGTACCCCCAGCCCTATTTTTTTTTATTCTTTATTTTGAAACAGGGTCTCACTAAATTATGGAGTGCCTCACTAGGTAGCTGAGGCTGGCTTCAAACCTGGATCCTCTGGTCTCAATCTCCCAAATGCTAGAATTACAAGCATGCACCATCACACCCGGCTTGTATGTCTCAGATTAAAAAAAAAAAAGTCACGAAATAGGAGCTGGGCGTGGTGGTACACGCTTGTAATTCCAGTACTTGAGAGGCTGAGACAGGAGGATCACAGGTTCGAGACCAGCCTCAGTAACTTAGTGAGGCTCTCTGTAATGTAACAAGACCCTGTTTCAAAAATAAAGAATAAAAAATAGGGCTGGGGCTATAGCTCAGAGGTAGAATGCTCCTGGGTTCAATCCCCAGTACCACCCGGGGAGGGGGGTCACTAAATACACACAACCCCTTCTATTTAAAAGGCAAGTATAAAAATCAAGGATCCAGACTAATAATTCTCTTTGACTTTAAGGCTTTTAGAGCATATTGTGGGCTGAGTGTTTATAGATGGCTGAAATCAGGCCCAGAACGGGGCTCGGGGCTGTCTGGTTTCATCCCAGTTGGGTTCGTGGTGGTCCTGGATTTGTGCTTTGAGCGCGTGTACAGGGTCACCATCACCATCACTGCCATCACCGTCATCTCACCCACATATCTGAGCGGGAAATTGTAGACAGAAGCGCCTTGAAAAGAAAAATAGTCCTTCCTCTTCTTCCGAACACTGAAAATCACATTATCTATTGCTGATGGCGACATGGTAAGAATCTGGGCTTTCAGTTTGAAAGTATTTTCAAGGACAGACCTTCCTAGTGAAGAAAGAAGACCTAAAATAGGAATACGGGGCTATGGCAGTCATATAAAGCCATTTCTACAAATGTTGGCGTTTGTTTTGAAATTTGAATTGGAACAGAATGGTGGGCTGTTAAGTCAGGCTAGTGGATAAGCAGTCAAATGCTTTTGTGGGGAACATAAGCCTTGGGTCCTTAACAAGAAATTAGGTTTGGTTTTCTCAGCATAGAAAATAGGAAGTTATTTGCTGGGTGATACATCCATGTTAGATTTCCTGTGATATATTAAGAATGAATTAGTTGTTCATTGATAACTTCCAAGGGACCCCAGCAGAGGACAAACAGTGCCCCCTTCACTTCTGCCTGAATGCGTCCAGTTCTTTTCTTCACATCTGGAAGTCATTTATTTTGCCCTGAGACATCTGCAGAGGCTGCCGTGTGACGAAGGCGGGGGCTGGCAGGCCCCGCGGTCCCCCGGACCCTGGAACTCTTGGAGAGGCGTGGCTTTGTCGGAGGCAAGAAGAGAAACCCACTGCCCTGCTGGGTAATGAGTACAGGTTGACAATTAACAAGCCAGTGGAATAGGCTTCGAGAAACATTTCTGGAGGAAAAGAGGAACTGATGGTGCTAAAGTGAACCCTTGGTTTTGAGACCTAAAAGGAACGTGTGTGGCTCAGCTCTCTGCAGGACTTCATTCTTAATGGGTCGAGGCAGAAAGCGTCCTTTTGCTTAAGGCATAACGGCAAATCCGTGCGAGCCTAGGTGTGTAACACTGGAAATGAGCTGCTTTACGAGAGCTCCGTGGGACGGTTCCTCGGTCAGACGGTGTCTCTGGGAGCCGACCGCCAGCAAACACTTGGGAGCACGTGTCGGGGCACCGAGCTGGAGCGTGGGGAAGGCAAGGGACATCTGTCGATGAAGCAGCTGGAGAGTCTTCCTCTATTTTCACTAGGAACAGAACCTGTGGCCTGTGCCAGGCCAAGAGTGAGCATCGGTGCTCCAAGCAAGCAATGCAGGGCGCAGGAAGCCCTGTAGATCCTGCCCAGATGCCATGCCATTGTACAGGGACGGTCTACACTGTCCTTCCTCGAAGACTTGTCTACCGTTCGAACGTACCTATGCGGGGCGATTCTGGGAGTTGCAGAGTGAGTGTGTCTAGTAACAAGACAGCTTGACTGGAAGGAAGATGATAGATATATGGATGGATGGATGGATGGATGGACGGACGGACGGACAGTTGGATGGATGGAGCATATAAAGGCTATTTCAGACTGGAGGTCCGAAGGGATCTCCCAAGACTGACTTGTCTGGCTACATAATTTTAACCAGGTCCTGCCTGCTAAGGACCCAAGGGCGGGCTTTGGATGACTACGGAGAGGAACAGAGACGTGTCTTGGGAGATGTTCTCAACGTCGCCGATCCTCATGGGCTTTTATGGAGCACACTCAAGGGATGAGGGCGGAGAGTGACCCACGGGAACACACAGAGGGAACGCAAGGCAGTGGTGAGGCAGAGAAGTAATTACAGTGGGGCCAACGGAAGCCCCAGAGAAAGGCCCACCCTACAGAGCGGAAGGAAGAAACACTGGGGTTGGTCCCACACTGAGGGGCGGCCATGGGCCTTAAGACTAATATAATGAAAGAAGAGTTCACAGTATTAATAATTGAAATCTTTTGCTTGAAACATGAGAGATTTTCCAACCCCTAGAGAGGAATTGTCGGGGGATCAGAAACCAGATCTTCACACAGCGCTTCCTGGGAGCAGGGAGTGGGGAGGGGCCGAAATCCTGCATGTGAGGGGAGGGTTCCGAGACGGAATGTGCAGTTTCCCTACTTAACCAGAGGAAGCCAAGTTTGCCTTGATCTGAGCTCACAGGAGAGGGAGGGACGTCACAGGGACAAGATGGGGGAGGCTGAAAAATGGAAAAAGAGAGCCCCAGAGCAGGCTGGCCTTCCACCAGCCGAACCGGGGAGATGGAAGGAATTCGTTCATTCTCTCATTCAACAAATATTGATTCAATGTCTAGCATATGCCAACTACTATTTGTTCGGATTTTCTTTTTTTTTTTTTTTTTTTGGTATTGGGGATTGAACCTAGGGTCAGTCTACCTCTGAGATACATCTCCAACCCTTTACTATCATTATTATTATTATTATTATTATTATTATTATTATTATTATTAAATTTTTGAAACAGGGTCTCGCTAAGTTGCTGAGGCTGGCCTCAAACCTGTGAACCTCCCATCTCAGACTCCAGCTACTGTTTTGAACATTTGGGACTTACCCACAAGCCAAAGAAAGATCCCTGCCCCCAGGCATCAGGAAAGAAAAATAAACAATAACCAGAAATAAAATACATAACCTCCTAAGAGACGGTAGATACCAAGAATAAAAGAACAGTGAAGGATTCAGGAGACTGGGGTGGGTTGGGAGAATTATAATCTAGCATGTTGACAGGTCACAGCCAAGATATGAAGGCAGTGAGGAAGGGCAGGCAGGCGGTGGCCCCGGCGCCCCCAGTGGCTGTCCAGTAGTGACACTCTGTACCCAGGGGACAGCCTGTCCCCAGCCAGCTTAGAATGAGACTTGTCTATGTCCACAGATTCTCCCGAGCCCTGCTCAACTTGTTCTGACCACCCAGAAGGCGTCCAGAGGGAAGGAAGAGGCTGGGGACGTTTTGGGGACTCTTTGAGGAGGTGGCATGACGTTCAGAAAGCCTCGGTGGTGACGAGAGCAGAAAGGGGCAGACACATGTGTCCCTGACAGAAACACGTCCCTGAGCCTGGGCAGCGCAGGGCCCCTGCTGACGCTGGCTCCCTCTGCCTCAGAACACCCACCACACGCCACACGAGTTCAGCTGTTGTGGTCTGGTTTTTACCACCCCCTCCACGGGGTCTGTACGTAACTGCCCCGGGACTTATCTGCCTCTGCGGCACCTTCTCACCTTTATTCTCACAGGCTCATCTTATTCTGACCATTGGGTCGCCAGACTTCATATTCACTACTTTACCTATTAATGTATTTTTCTTGACAGAAATTCTGTCAATTGCTCTACTTTTAAGGTTAAGGGTTCACGGGAAGCCGGGTGTGGTGGCACACACTTGTAATCCCAGTACTTGGGAGGCTGAGATGGGAGGATTGCTGGTTCGAGACCAGCCTCAGTAACTTAGTGAGATCCTGTTTCAAAATAAATAAATAAATAAATATGGCTGGGGGTGTAGCTCAGCGGTAGACATGCCCCTGTGTCCAATCCCGAGTGGCACACAAAAATAAAAAAAAAGTTCACTAAAATAGAGTATAAATTAACCCCCAAATGGATAAAAACTATGATAGTTTTATAGTCCTAATTTTCTGCATTTGCCTTGATTTAAAAATGTTTCTCCCTTAGTCAGGTGTAGTGGCACCCACCTGTAATCCCAGTATTTGGGAGGCTGGGACAGGAGAATCACAGGTTCAAGGCCAGCCTCAGCAACTTAGTGAGGCCCTCAGCAACTTAGTGTGACCCTGTTTCAAAATTAAAAATAAAATAGGGCTGGGGGTGCAACTCAGAGGTAGAATGTCCCTGGGTTTCATCTCCAATACCATAATAAATAAATAAACAAGCAAACAAACAAACAAATAAATAAATAAACTGCTTCCCAAAAGTAGGTGAGATCTTTTCTGATTCTTACTTGAGAAACAAATTATATTTGGCACAGGGCTATTTGTTCCCTTTGTTTGATCTTATCATAGTAACTCTAAAAATGCTTGATTTTGTATTTAATCAAAAGCCAAGACATAAGTAAATTTGTAATGTGTGTATTTTCTGAAGCAAACACTACACACACACACACACACACACACACACACACACATACTCTCTCTCTCTCTCTCACACACACACACTGCTGCTCCCAACATTACCACATAGTAGAAATTTAAACTGTATCACTCAGCTTGTCATTCACACTGAGAAGTAGCTTAGAAATTGGTTACTGACCAGGTGTAACCAATTTTCCTAATTTTAGGCCTAGAACTGTGGCCATGGCAGGTGAGTGCACGTGTGTGTGTGTGTGTGTGTGTGTGTGTGTGTGTTGTACTTTATTCTTTTTATGAGTCTTTAAGAATACTTGAGCCTTTCTATTTTTCTTTGGAAACAATCTCAAATGGTAGCATCCCCTGGAGCTGAGATTTGGTCCCTAGAGTCAGGAATCCCAAGTTTCCACAAGTCCTTGTCCTTTGGGTATAAACTGAAAACCTTCCTTGGTAACTGTTACAATTATTCACTCTAGATCTGTCCATGCCTATGCCCATATTTATCCAACTGGCCAGTCAGTGTTCAAGAGTGTGGGTTAAAATACTCAGAGTTCAAAGATCCCCTCCCTTCCTTCCTTCCTTCCTTCCTTCCTTCCTTCCTTCCTTCCTTCCTTCTTTCCTCCTCTCTCTCTCTCTCTCTCTCTCTCTCTCTTTCTTTTTATGGTAATAGGGATTGAACCCAGGGGTCTTCTACCTCTGAGCTACACCCCCAGCCCTATTTTATTTTCTATTTTGAAACAGGGTCTTGCTAAGTTGCTGAGGCTGACCTTGAACTTGCAATCCTCTTGTCTCAGCCTCTCAAGTACTGAGAGATTCCAGGCATTTGCCATCGCACCTGGCTCAGAGTTATATTTCTAAATGGGCTTCCACGCCATTTTTTAACTTCTGTTTTTATAGTCATTGCCCTTCAGTGGCAGTTAAAATAACAGAGAAAGCAGACTCATCTAGATGTACTAGCACCGTGATGCCCCTCGGCGTTGGGGAGGGTGACATTCCAGCTTTAAGGAGCACATTCTGTCAATGTTGATGTCAGTCAGACCCCTCCTCCATCCCAAGTGTCACTGTCCCCACTCAGGTGTACATGTCCTTCTAACAACCCACCCCACGGCCGCCACGGGAGCTCAGGAGAGCGCGGCCGGGCGCCCACCCCCGCACCTTGCCCTACTCTCAGCGTCAGCCTGTCTCCGGCAGCCTCCACAATCCCTTCCCGGGTTCCCAGTGGATTCTCGCTTTCTTCTCCATCCCGGTACCCAGTGCACCGTGCGCTCTGAGTTTTCCGTTACAGCCAACCCCAGCCAGTCTGATTGTCCCAGAAAAGCTGCTGCCTGTGGAGAAAGCTAGAGAAACATTCCCCCTGCGTGCGGACCCCGGCCGTGTGTGCGGGGCGCGGCTGCCAGCCTCCGCAGTTCTGGTAAAGACCCCAAGTGCTGTGTGTCTGGATGGGCCCACGGTCTTCCTCACGTCTCCTGACCTCCATCTCCCCGAGGGTGAGCTTGCGAAAGCCCCGTCTACGCTACAAGGACCGGCGTCACGATTAGACAGGAACATCTGCGTGCAGCTCTCAGCTTGTAGTCACATTTAACAAATGGCAGTGATGATGGCGATAATTAATGAGTGGAAGCCGATTTGGGTTACTTTTCATGTCGTCACATAATTCGATTCAATAAAAACTCATTAAGTACCTCTCCCAAATGTCTGTGGTTCCCCGTGGGGAGGGCCGTGTGTGCCAATCAGGAAAGCTCTGGGCTGAGCCAGAAGGCGTGGGCTCCACGGCAGGCGTCTCCACGCCGGTCTCCTTCCTCTCCAGGTGAGGCGGGGGCCCCCAGACCTGCATTCCACATCTCCCTAAGCTACCGTGTAAACCCTACAAGAAGGGCCGAAAAAGTGACCCACCTGGCCTTGCCTGCTCTAGATGAGCCAGAGGGAAACCCCAAAGCACGCCTCCATCTTCACTGATAAAACATGCGCAGCAGCAGGCCGAGAACCCTCTGGCCGCCATGTTTTCCTGGCTCTGTCTAAGCATCTGACACAGAGTGGGGCGGGGTGGGAGAGTTTCAGAAATAGCCTCTTCTGGGCCTTCAATTTCAACACATATTTATTAAGTACCTACTATGTGCCCAGCTCTGTTAAGACTAGGCTGCCCAGTGGAATTTTCTGTGACGACAGGAATGTTCTATATCCGCACTGCCCAATATGGCGGCCACTAGCCCCCGTGACTACTGAGCATTTGAAACGTGGCTAAGGGGATTAAGGAATTAAATTGCAAATTTTGTTGAACATCGGTTAATTTTCAGTTAAATTTAAATAGCCATATGTGACTAGTGACTACGATAGTTGGAGAGCACCAGACTAGCCAGAGGATTCAGCAATGGACAGGACGACTAAAAAGTCTTGCTTTCTTGAAGCTTGTATTCTGCCAGAAAGGGAGTGGGGGTAGACAATCAGCTAAATAAGCAAAATGCTTGGGCCAGGCATAGTGGCACATACCTGTAATTCCAGTACTCGGGAGGCTGAGACGGTAGAATTGCAGGTTCGAGGCCAGCCGCAGCAACTTAGCAAGATCCTCAGCCACTTAGCAAGACCTTGTTTCAGAATACAAATAAAATAGGATTGGGGGTGTAGCACATTTATTTATTTGTACTGGTTCAATCCCCGGTGCAAATAAATAAATGAATAAGTAAATGAAATACATGGTAGTCAGATAGTGAAAAGCACCGTAGACAAAAAGCAATAAAGCCAGATGGCGTTAGGAAAGGTCAGAATTCAAAATAGGAGGAACATATTTAACTTTTTTCATGCCCAATGAATGTCGTATAAAGGTAAACCTCTCAGACTTTATTTTAGTGCTGCCCGAAGCAAACTGGAGAGCCCGGCCCACACCATGTGTTAATACGTCTATGAATCAGGTGTCTGATTTAGATGGTCGCTTTTATCCTTCTCAACTCTGCTCAAAATGTGCCACTTCGCACTTGGTACGATAATCAGGAATAATGTGTATCTTAATGGAGCTTCTCCATTAAAAGGTTTTGGAAATAATATATGAAATTAATGGTTTACAAGAATAGTTTTAGACACTTGAAAACATAGCTAACCTAAAGACCTTCCATGCACCATGAATACATTCATTCCCTGACTAAAAATGAATCCCAAAATTGGTTTTGATTTTTATTTAAAATTCAAATGTCTGATGTCCTCAAATTGAACAAATGATATTTAAAAATATCTATATCAGCCTCCAACATCTGCAGATTGTGATTTGCATTTCGAAATTGGCTGCTTGAAATGAGGGAGGATGAGCTCTGTCATTCTTCTTTTTCCTCCCTGTGGTTATTTAATGAAATGCGAGAGGTCAACCCTTTGTCCTTAAATTAGTTCCCATAAAAATCTTTTTGTACTTTGCAGCTTGTTATGATGTCTTGAGGCTGAAGGAAACGTTGCCATTAATTACATCTTTTTTGAATACGGATATCTATTCAGAGTTAGTTGAACAGTTTCAAACAAAATTAGCATGGAGCGACACTAGACCAGCTTTGTGTTGGTTATCAAAAATATTTTTCTCCCCCTTTCTTTTTTTCCTTTAAAAAAATTTTTTTAAACAGCTGAGAGAATGCTCTTTGGCAAGTGTGTATTATCTAATATATTCAGCTTTCAGTTGCTACTTTTTTCCAGATGAAGTTGAGCTTAATTGAGGTTTTCCTTTTAAGTTTGTAGAGCTCTTCAGCATTTCCCACAAAAGCATCTAGAGGCTTTTCATTTGTCTTGAGTATGTTTCAGATGTACAAATATTATTTACTTTAAACTTCAAATCAAACAGTGCACCTGAACTGTTTTAAATAAAACATTAGTCAGGACTGAAATATATATATAAATTCAAAGCAAGCCTCTTTTTTTTTTTTCTGTTATCAAATCATTTATGTAAAGGGAGCTCAGTGAGCAAATTTTAGGATCCATACTGGAGGAACTGTTTAGCAACACACTTCAAGCAAGCAGTTAATGAAGGAATTTATTCCCAGTCCTCCAAAGATAAATATTACAAATCCACTCTACAGCTGAGCTGTGAGGTTAGTTTCCTGGTGCGGACAGTCCTAAATGTTTGCGCGAATAAGATGGGATAAAACTTGATTTTTAGGAAATGATGTTCATCCGTGAAACATATCCAGTGAGCTCATCTGTGGGGACCTTGGGGGCGGGGGGAAGGAAACCGCCCAGGTCTAGGCTCAGCTCTATCGAAGACTGTTTGCAGGATGAGGGTCCTGAAGGCCAGAGAGGAGACCGGCCCTGGGAGGAGCGCCCTGATCCCTACGCGGGCAGCGAGAGCGTGTCTAGTAGGACGTGGAAGAAATTGTGAAAATAGGAAAAGATCTCTTCTTGTTTTTAATAATAATAATAAGCTCCAGGTACGATGCTAACACAGTAGATTAATTGGTTTAGGAATAAAATTCTTCCCAGCAACCCCATAAAAGAGCATTATTCCCTGCTGTAGGAAAAACAAAATGTATGAATCTTTTTTTTTTTTCTGAAGGAGAGTCTTGTTTAATATCTTAAAAATATTTCGTAGTGATTTTCTATTTTCTGTCCTTTTTCCCTCCAGCTCCTTTCCTGAATGCGGGCCCTGAGCCGTCCCGTTGTTAAGCATTTCCTGGGAAGAGGCGCTAACCTTGCGTCGCTTTTAAGTATAATATACATTTTTCATTTTAAATGGGAGTCATAATGACATTGTGCAGAAGGGATTCCAGGTCCCCTGGTTATCACCGCGTCTCCTTGAGCCGCGCCTCTGGAAAAGAAAAGTGAAGAAGGTAGCCCTCTGCAATGAATAAATTCTGTAGCCTGCCTGTAATTATTTATTAAAGTAGATTAAAGAAATGGGCTAAAAAGGAGCCCGCCACCCATGTTAGGGATCGCATAATAAGAGTACATAGAAAAGGAAAATTAACACCAGGGAGGAAAGAATGTTAGATATGTGTGTTCAATAACACAATAATTCAAGAATACAGCCATGCCTGCATTGTGAGCGCACAGAGACGGGCGCATGGGCTGGCTGCGCTAATGGAGACGTGGGTTCCTAACAGGGATGTGCACGTCTCTAATTAACATTAGAATCGAGTGGTAAACATAACCAGGAGAGAATTCAGGGGAGAAATGGGCTAAAAGAGAAGCCAGTGTGTTAGGGGCAAGGGGGCGGGGCGGCGGTTCCAGAGAAGAAATCGCCAGGCCCTTGTTCAGATGGTTTTAATTTTGTCACTTGAGTCAAAATTGGAAACCTGTTTTCTCGTACAATTGCTTCTGTGTTAGTGGGGGTCGCACTCGCAGGCTCCTTTTATTACCGGAGAGTTTTATAAACTTAGCACATCATCATCAAACCATCTTGGGGGTCAACTCTCCACTTGTGCCTTTCGCTCTTAGGAAAGTGCTTTTATAGCGGCTTCTAATATATAGGATTTATCTTCGGTTCTGAGAAGAGCTTTTAAACTTAATCCCTCGCTGGAGTACTAATTTGTGCTTCATCCTTAAACCAGTTCGTTCGGTTAACTTTCATCCGATGTGGTGGCTGTCTGTGGGAGAGCGTCGGTTTGTGTTGATTTTTGTTTTGTTTGGCTGCTGCCGTGGCAGTGGCTGTGGCAGCTGGCGGGGAGGCATGCCCTGGCGGAGGGAGAGGGAGTTTGATTATGGATACTGGTATTATTCACGTATCTTTTTTTTAATTTCAAAAACATATAACGGGCAACGATAGTGGCTGATCATTGCCTGAAAAATATTTTGAATCAAGTAGAAAGGAGCCCCTGAGGTGGAGGAATGGGTGCAGGGGAGGAGGGAAGGCAAGGAGAGGTCCTGGGGAACGAGCAGGACCAAACTGTGCTCTGTGTATGTAGGAAGAGGTCACAACGAGTCCCACTATTAGATATAATTATCATGTACTAATAAGCATTTTTAAATATTTCAAATCATATTTGACTAAATAAAAAAACCTGCTATTAAAATAAAAAAGGTATGCCAGAATGTTATTTTTTTAAATTCTGGCATTTTCTATGATATTTGAGTAGAGTAATGTGCTATGACGTTTATGTATGAAAAACAAAACACGTACGCACGCATTGTGGGGACTAAAGCTTCTCCTAGGGACCTGAACGTGTGTCTTCCTCTCTCTTACGTTTTTGGAAACGATTTATTCTGAATAACAAAATGACTCATCAGGAAAGCTGTGTTATCTATAAAAACAATCAGCATTTGCCTTCCTTTCCTATTTATGCAAAGCTCATGTACTGAGGACGTCACAGAGGCAGAAATGTCTTAGGATTCTTTCAGCCACATGAATGCATATGAATTTTATCAAAGCTTCTATGTAACCATTTCATTTAACCAATTTGATAAAGGGTGTGCCTTTTCTCAATATTTAATGCTTAGCCCCCAAAATTGTGTCCAAAGGGAATTCACATTCCCCATGTAATACTGACCATTCCTCATTAATGTGTTAGGGGAAAAAAAAGGAAGAATTTATTCTGAAAAATGTTTTGCATTTGTTTTAAAGTAATTAGATGTGTGCATGGATAGCAATGGAACCATACACACATGTGAACACAAAGGAGGGACACGGCAGAACTTATAAAAACTTGCAGCTGGTACCATCGTGCCAGCGGGTCTCTTCGGCACTGGCCACTGCTGGGTGGACGGTGTTCATTAGCTTTACCAGTCCTGTATTTCTGTTTATCTGCCCATTACCGTCTTAACAAAGTAAATCATTCTTGTTCTTCCCAGCTTGCGCCCCTCCCCCACCCCGCCCCCCCAAAACCAACATTTGTTACCCATAAACAGGGGGAACGCTCTGCGGTAAGTATAATCGCTTAAGTTGAATTTCCCTCCAAATGACTTAGTGAATACCGGGGCACAGTTTTACTTTGTTGTTTCGACTCAAGAAGGCATCAAATCTCCACCATCTATTTATCCCGGAGTTATTTGAATGTAAACATGTGTCCATTTAGATGAAGTGTTTTCATGATTAAGCTAATGCCGACGTGTCTCAGAGAGACGGCGAGAAGGGGCAGCGCTCCTGCCGCCCGGCCGGCCGCCGAGGAGGACCTACGCCAGCCTCCGCCAGCTCAGCCTGCTGTCAGCAACGTCTTCATTAGTTTTTTGTCATTCACCGGTGGCAAATGCTGTATAAATGGAATGACGATCAGGCCCGCCTTGATAACTTGTCTTATCTCATTAGTTTTCACATCAAAGTTAATCAGCAATGTGGACTGTAATTGCTAGAGGAGACAATGTGCAGATCGCTGGTCCTCCCCCGCCCCCCCTGCATGGCATCTTGAAACATCAGTAGGCTGGTTGGAGCAGATAGGCCGGGGAGGAAAATGATGTGGAACGCATAATAAGCAAGCTGCTCAGAATTAATGAGTTAACCCAATAAGAAAAGAATGGCCAATCAATGTGAGTTGGGCAAATAGAATTTAGAAATAATTGCTTGATTGGTTGCCGTAGTAGACTGATTTGGCCACACACGAGGATTAAGAATTAAGATGTCAAGGCAAAAAAATAATTTGGCAACTGAGGGCATGTAATTTTTTGTGTCTTTCCCTTTATGATTAAAAGAGATGGGTGTTTGATACGCTCTTTGCCAGAATGAAAACATTAGACACCCTCTCGCTCTCTCTCTGTTCCCCCTCACAATGCAGGCCCATTCAGAGCACAATTGTGACACTCCTGGACAGGACATGAAGACGGTGTGGATGGAGAGGGAGAGTGTGTGTGTGTGTGTATTCCCATTTATTGCAGTTATGCCGAAAGGATGAATGGTTGGTAGACAAGGTGCTCGCGTGTGTGCTGAGCTGTAGCATCTCCGGGAGACGTGGCGGAGCTATAGATGTGGGCATTTACAAAACACGCCAATTGTCTGTCCCAGGCTGGAAGAGTTCTGCTCGCAGCCTACACGTTCCTAATGCAATTTTCCCCGACAGCTATTCACCAATTAGCAAAGGGCCCTTGCTATAGTCTTCTGTCTAAACTACTGGGGAGGTTCAGCCAGAAGGTAAATTTACTTTGATCTACATTACACCTAATTGAGTCACCAGCAATGTCTCTATCCCAACATCAAGAAATGTGAAAATGTTAGATTATTTCACTGGGGATTAAACCTAATTTTCGCGTGTTCTGCATTAACCTATTAGGCTGGCTAATCTGCATTGCTAATGTGGCCAAGGCAGCTGTCACAGCTAAAGAAAAACATGATCGTGCAATCCTTGAATGAATGATTCCCGGCCTGATTAGTCTTAGTGAAGTTAGCTGAGCCCCGGTGATAAGGAAGGAAAATTCCCAGGTTGCCAATAGCTTTGAAAATTATCAGACTGTAGGCAAAAATATACCTCATGATTCACAGGCTTTGGTCCAAATGCCGAGTTGAGTGACATTATTTAAGACTGACTAAGGCTAACTCGAATTGTCCCTCGCATAAATGTTTGTGTTTATTTTAAGAGACTAATGTAATGGATGCAGATTTAAATGCTAATAGAAGCCAGCCAGACACATAAAACCCCAGGCGTTGTTACCCTGTTGGTCTTTTATTAACACAGATTAAATTGTAATATTTTCTAGATAAATTGGCACAATCAGAAAGATGCACGGCCCCCCAGGAAGCTCTATAGTGACTTTCGAAAGACTTCTGGGCTTCTCTGAGATGCGCAGATCATGATTCTGTGCCTGCTATTCTTCATTGCCAGTTTTCTTTCTTTCTTTTTTTTTTTTTTAGGGAAATTAGAGAAAAATATATTTGTAAGAATGAGCATGGGTTTCTGCAGCTCCAGGGCCAGGCCTGCTCTCTCTGCTGGCCGCTGACCTGTGACACGGGGACAGGTGTGTGCCGTCCTCCCTACACTTTGTTCATTTGGAGACACACCTACGCTGCCATGCCCGGCCTGCGCCTGCACCTGCCCGTGTGATTTCCACAGCAAGGGAGCCGCCATGATGGGTATACCCTTCCGATGTGGAAAGCGGCCTCCAGGGCAGTTTGGTGGCTGCAAACAGAGCCCGGAGTCCATTTAATCCGATTAGCACTTCCGCACAATGGGCCTGCCCAACCCATTGTGGACAGAAGCCTTTACTTTATTTGTTTCTATTAGCCAAGAATCAGTTATCGGAAAAGTGGAATTTTGCCCCATCAGATTGCCCAGACCATCAACAGAAAATAAATGAGGAAATAGTCTAATGTGTCAATATTTATCCTCTGGTGCTAATTGTCCACAGAGAGGACTTGTTGAGTGTGCAAAGTTGGCAGCCCTGGCTTATCTGCGTGCTCTGAATTGTTTCTCCCATTGTGTAGGCGCCAGCGGCAGCTACTTGCCGGGTAATGACATCTCAAAGGCCAGGCACCCCAGCTGCAAAACAAAGGCATTTTGAAGGTCTAAGAGCAAGGCATTGGAGGCCCAAGGAGAACCGGGATGTGGGGGGAGGAAGGCGGAGCCCAGCGCACCCCAAGGCATTTGGGACAGGCTTGGAATGCTCAGGAAACCTAGAATGGAAGGGTGGAGCCCCACCTCTGCCCCGTGCCCAGGTGACCTCCTCTTCACCGTTACCTGGGCAGTCAGCTGGCCCGCAGCCCACTGACCAGCTCTTGTTTGTTTATTTGGCACTGGGGATTGAACCTAGAGCTTTCTCCCTCAGGGCTACACCTCTAGTCCTTTTCTAGTCTCTCTCTAAGTTGCTGGGGCTGGCCTCGAACCTGTGGTTCTCTGGTCTCAGCCTCCCAAGTGTTGGGATGACCGTGTACACCACTCCCCCAGCCCAACTCTTACGTTGTTGCCTCTCTTGTTTGCAAAGCTTCTGTCCTTGTTGCCTCATGTTGGTTGCAAAGCTCTCAGGTCTAACCCTCAAATTGTTTTCATGATAACGGTTAATAAAAGTAATCAACGTGGGCCAGTAGCTCATAGCTCATTGACCAAGTGTTTCAGGTCAGGACAGAAATTTCGATCTTCCAAGCCTCCTTCGAGCCTCTCAGGCCAAGGGCACTTGAGTCCTGAGGCAGTGAAGATCGAAGATCCTCCCTAGCACTCACAACCAGGCGACTTATCTGCACCTCAGACAATGGCTGCGAGCCGACCCCTTCCCCTGCCCGGCTGCACGGAGGCCTCCCCTGCGATGAGCTGGCTCCCTATTCATTCCCAGAAGATAGAGACTGGCTCTAATCTGAGCCCAGCACAGCCTGACTGGACGTCAACACAGCCACGATCTCTGCCTAGAACCCTCCCCTCACTCCAGCCCGTCCTGCACAGTTAGCGGGTTCTTTTCTTCCCGTGGGATCTGATAGCGCTTCAGTGGGTCTTTGTGTGGATGATATCATAGGATCGCCACACCTGTGTGGGAATGTTCACAAACCTATGGTTATGAAACCCTGATATTATCTTCTAGTAAATTAAATCTGCCTTCCCTATGAATAGCTGAGTTAAGAAAACTGGGACAAATTCTTTTTTTGAAAAAAAAAAATATATATTTCTTTGGATTCTTTATTACTCACACAGAGATTATTTTCTCTTTCTAGGGATTCTGCTGGGCTCATTCCCTAACAGCGGCACGTGTCATCACAATGCCAAACATATTCTTGACCTCCAGTAACAACTTCTCAGAGGGTCGTTAACCTTAGCGCCGATCTCCATGCCAGTCGGACATCCAGGAGCTAAACCGTGTCCGACGTGGAATGCCCCCCAGACAGTGGTGTGGGAATTCTCCACTGCTGCTGTAACTAATTGCCACGCACTTAGTGACATAAAAAGTGGACATCTACTTCCCTGGAGTTCTGGAGGTCAAAAGTTCAAAATGGGTCTTGGCTAAAACCAAGAGATCTGCTGGCTGGTTCCTTCTGGGGGCTCTGGGAGACTGTCCTCTTGCCTCTTCTGGTTTTTAGAGGACATGGGCAATCCTTGGCTCATGGCCGAATCCCTCCAACCTCTGCTTCCATCCTCAGCTTGTCTTCTGCCCCTTGGACATCCCACTTCCTTCGTGGAGGACCCTTCTAGGTACTCCAGGATAATTTCCCATCTTAAGACCCTTAGCCTGATTGCATCGGAAAAGACCCTTTTGCCGGAGAGGAGAGCATTTTCAGGGCCAAGGGATTGGGACATGGGCATGTCTGGGAGTGTCCAGTGGATTCTGGGAAGAGAGCCAAGGTGCTTGTCAATCATCATCCTCTCGTCCAGCCCGACATGTTGGTTTGTGGACACATACTTGGCCCTGGGGCTCCAGCGAGGAGCGAGAGGGTCTTCACATCGTGGGCGTCAGATCTGGGAGTGGGCAACAGAGAGAAGTTTCGGGAGCCGTCCTAGCCCCGGGGTAGGCACTGGTGTCCACAAAATCTGCCCTGAGAAAATGCCATTTCAGCTGAAACCTGGGATAAGGGGAGAATTTCACTGGGGGAAAAGGTAGAAAAGACAAAATGGCCATCCAAGCTTTCAGTCTGTGTACCAGCATCAGAGTTGAGATTCCTGCCCTAAGTGAGCGCGAATATTCCTGTTATTTCCAAAAAAGGAGGGGAGGGACAGGGGTCCAGGTCACGGCGGGGTGGGAGGGGACGGCAGGGCTGTCCCCGTGTGTGCCTTGGCAAAGCCGGCAAAGGCTTCCTCTGTCTCGCACCTCCTGGGCTCCGCTGACCTCGTCTGAAAAGATGGAGCCTTGCGCCACGTCTACGCCCTTCATCTGCAGGATTAAAGTCTGCGGCCCTGCTTCCCACGAGGGCAAGCATGTCTGACTTACCCGCTTCCCTTGCTTCTCCCCCAACTCGTGGGTGGAAGGGATCCCATGACCAAAAGGTCCTGGAGACGGGATGGTCCCAGCCTCGGGATGGCTCCCCAAAAAACACTGATGATCGGGGAGGAAAATGGAGTCGATTCCAAGTGAAAGCGACTGGGATCACTAACCAAGTGCTCAGAGCCAACACGCCCATCATCTCTCTCTCTCTCTCTCTTGCTACCCATGCTAAGCAACTATTCAAAGTTTACCTCTCAGCTTCATTCTGGATTCAAAGAACAGAGACCACCCCTTTTTGAGAATCTCAGAAGGGATAAAATGGGGGTATTTGGTGTGGCTCTGCCTGCCATGGGAGACCAAGTGGCCACTTAAATCAACTGATAGTCACCCATGACTGACCGACGCAGCCCCAAGCACCCCAACTGCACAGGTTTTGCCCATGTCTGTGCATGAAATAAAATCTGTAACAGGATATGCTTTGGTTTCTGAAAGCGCTTAATCAGCCAGGCACTCTATGTAGTGAGTATCTACAACGGCCTTATCTCCTGCCTGTGGGGACTCAATACTTGGTAAGTGAAAGCTATAAAATGTTTGTGTTCTGTTTATTTTTACGTGTTCTTGTGTACAGGGGTATTGCTTATTATGTTCTGTATATTATTTACAGGATACCTAATTGGCCTATTCATAAATAAGCACTCATAAATTTAAAAAAAAATGAATTCAAATGCCTCTTAGTTCATGTAATTTAAATCCTTGACAAATAAGTGACCTTAAATTTGTTCATAAGATAAAAATCAAGATGTCCTTAAAATTATTAACATATACATTTTCTTTTCCTAGGTAGCTAGTTAATCAAGGTTATATTTGCCTCTCTAAAATACTTTAAACTAAAATATCCATTGCACTTGGGGCATTTCTTTTTCTTTTTTATTGTAATAATTCCTGCATTGTAAGCATACAACTTTGTTAGGTACAAATTGATAACGACATATGTGCATACATTTCTCATTTGACCCCTTCCCCAAATTCCCACCCTGCTCCCTCGCCCTCCTTCCCTCTCAAGTTCAGTTTAGTGAGTGACCTTGTGTAAGTACATCATGTGCATTAGGGTGTCCCCCCCCCCCCGTCCATCCCCTTCGATCACATCAACTTCTTTGCTTATCAAGGGTCTCTCCTTTTTCATCTGGAGACCCTCTTAGGGGCATTTCTTTGATAGGAAAAATTACTTAAATGTTGACATTGTTCATCTGGTATCTTGGTTTTCAGAGGTTATCTATAAATAACTGTTTAAATTAGGTAAATTCAAACAAGATAAATGCTTTTGGGAGAAAATGACAACATTTAACAAATGTATGCCTCCTCTCATGGCCCAGGAGCGGAGCTTGAGAAGACCAGGGAGGCCGGTTTTCGGGCTCTGGCAAGGCCAGTCGGTACACCGGATCCCCTGTTTCCAGGCTCCAGAGGGAACGCCTGACGGCCCCGGGTACAAAGGAGAGGAGAGGACGCCACTCTCTCAAGACCCGGAGTCTTCTCCCAGAACCCGGGGTCTCCAGATTCTCCTCTGGGATGGAGTCTAGCAAAGGGAAAGAGGTTCCTGTTCTCTTGCAATGCCGGCTGGCCACAACACCAATTAAATGATCGGGAAACATGGCCCTCTGAGAGCTTTGATTTGAACACCGTAGTCTAGCTAGCTCTTTCCTGGCGTGATCCAAAATATATGCACACTGGTTCCATACATCCAGGCCTTAGGCCTAAGGGACAGACTCAACTCTTGCAAAACTTTTAAATTAGATTCATTATGGCATTGTTAAACCTCCCATCTCCCCTTTTGGGCTCCAACACAGGGACTAAGACAAACCCCCTAAAGGAACTACCCCGGGAATCCATCCTTTAGCACCCAGACTCCTGACCCAGAGCCTTCTGCCCTTGTACCCAGGAACCAACAGATAAAGTCTAACAAGTGCCTTTTCCCGCTGTATGTTCAGATCTCTATTTTTCAGTTATATCCTCTATGGAAGGTCGCAGGCCCAAGGCACCAAACTACTAGAATAAAAGCTCCCTTTCTTTGCAGGATCTTAGGTAAAATAGGATCTATAAACCTTCTCAGGTGACCCTAAATGGTATATCAAGGAATTTTAAAGGTTGACTACTTCAGTTTCTCCACCTGATCCCCAGGGAATTTAGGCAGGAAATCATCTGGTTTGTATTGAGAGATACAGTACAGCCAGGTAAGCCTGTGAATTATAACAAACTGGCTGCCATAGACTAAGGCCTCAGCGAAAACTGCACGTCCTTCAGAGAGGTCCCAAAAGGCTTTTATTAAATACACCACCCTGAGCCCTAACTCCCCTACAGGGACATTAGTTCTAAATGATAAATTCCTCCCCCAATTTGCCTTGGACACGAAAACAGCCTCCCTGGTCTTTTATAACCAAGACCAGGATACAGAGGAAAAGGAGAAAGGAGGAAAGACAGGCCAACGATTGGCGCTCAGTAGTTGTGACAGCCAACTCCCGGTTGGCCCCCTGGGAGACCCTGCCCCAAGGAAGCTGCCAGCCTCGAGGGAGCCTGGACACTGGAGAAACAAATGTCTGGCGGAGGCAAAGGGCCCAGAGCAGCCTGTCCTCTAGGCAAAGGCCAGCTTCCTGGGGAGAGGGGACCAGCCTGAGGGCCACAAGGACCCCGGGTCAGAGCCCCCTCGCTGGCCCTGGACTAAAAGTGCCCTTCGTTCCACTTGGCTCCCCCCTCAGAGATCAGCAGCAAAGGGGTCAAACCCAGGGCCCCCTGGACCTGGAAAGTAGGACCCCAAATTCCTTTAAGTTCAAGAGCTGCCTGTTCTACGCTAATTTTTTATTCTGGAATCCTTTCCTCTCTATATGCTGCTAGGCAATGTGGGCAAAGGGTGATTTATGCCTTCTTGTACTATTTGTGGGGAAACGTCCTGTTTGCCCCCTCATTTTTACTTACATCAAGGTGCCCTAGCCCTCTCTTGGGAAGGAGGATACCTCAACCTCTGGCGGCTCAGATAAGAGTCTGTTCATAGGTAAGGGACTCTTAAAAATTCTTGAGTTTATCAGACATGTCTTTTTTTTTTTTTTGTACTGGGGATTGAACCCAAGGGCATTCTACCACTGAGCTACACCCCCAGTCCTATTTTTTTATTCTTTATTTTGAAACAGAGTCTCACTAAGTTGCGGAGTGCCTCACTAAGTAGCTGAGGCTGGCCGTGAACCCGGATCCTCCGGTCTCAGCCTCCCAAGTACTAGGATTATAAGCGTGCGCCACCACGCCCGGCTCAGACATGCCATCTTTGTACCTCCAAATCTACACTCCTCCTGAGGGCCCCAATCCTCAAGCAAAATAAAAACAGCTAAGCAGACCTTAAACCACACCTCAGAAACCTCTGTCAGGAAACAGCCGTACCGTGGAAAAAGTATTTCCTCCGGCCATTTGTACACAACTAACTCCACTTTGGAAAGGACACTTTCCTGCACTTCCGTCCACTCCTGCAGTCACCAAGGTACCTGGAATTGCCGGCTGGAGATCGACTCCAGGGTCGAGCTGTGGACGATACCAGATTAAGCTGGTCATCCCCCAAAGTACTCACAAATAGCTACACCTGCACACCCATGGAAGGCCTCCGGTTCCTTTTCAAAAGATAAACAGAGAAGTAGATTTCCTTTAACATAATACTCCTTGATTCTGTCCATAATCCCCATCTTCCTGTAACACAAGCAGCTCGAAGGTGACTCCAGGCTGTGAACTCCTCCTGTGCCTGCGCCTGTTGGCTCTGTTTAAATTACGAGCGTGTTGGACATGATCACAGTAGCCAGAGAAGGAGTATGCCTTATGCTTCACAAAAATGCTGCTTTTACATCGACAGAGCAGGTCAAATACAGGAAAGTATCTGACACTTAACAAAACAGGCATCCAACCTGAGGAAGCGAGCTACCAGGGATGGATCTCATAGAAGGAACCCTGGCCCTAGCTTTCTCGGCTCTGGCCCTTCATAATACCCCTACTCTTCCTCTTTGGCCCTCGCCTCCTAAACCTGTTAACAAAGTGTGTTTCCTCCCTACTCCGGGCTATCAAACTTCAAATGAGACTCAGGCAGGACTGCCAGCCCCTCTCAACAGTGGACCCAATTGGGGACCTCTGGACCAACCCGCCTTCCAGGAAGGAGCTTACTCTGTCCCAGCAGCCCTGCCCTGACAGAGAGCAAGAGCAGGAGGCCCTGAAATGTCTCCACCCCTGTCCAGCTGGAAGAAACTACTGAAGACAGACCATCACCCAGCTTCCCTAAATGAATTCAGGGCCTGTAGCTCTTGAGGGGGATGTTACGTAGCTCGCCAGAAATGAGCAGGGCAGGGGAAGGGGGGCAGGGAGGAGCCTCCCGGAGAAGAGATATGGAGGTCGCCCAACCCTGCTGTGGTCAGAGACTTCCGGCCTACTACATTGCAGCTTTAGGTTCCCACAAGACACAGTCATGCTCATCACACTAAGCTGAGGCTTGAAACCCAAAAGTATTCACCCCAAACTACTATGCATGGGAGGGCCGGGGTCTCTGGACACTGGCAGACTCAATCTCTTTCGCTCTGGGACCAGTCAGCTGTGTGACCTCCTGGTGAACTCCCCCAGTAAAACCCATTATGCCCACCCTATCTGTGTCCCCTGAATGAAATCTTTCTTTTGGGGAGACAAGAACCAAGGGAAACTTGCGGCAATAACTCCAAGAGTTCCAAAAGAGTCTTAGAGTCTAAACTAGGCATGGTGGTGCATGCCTGTAATCCCAGTACTTGGGAGGCTGAGACAGGAGATTCACTGGTGCAAGGACAGTCACAGCAACTTAGCATGACCCTCAGCAACTTAGCAAGGCCCTGTTTCAAAATTTAAAAACGGCGGAGGATGTAACACCCCGGGGTTCGATCCCTAGTACAAAAAACAAATAGTCTTAGAATGGAGTATTTTTAGCTTCTCTCTGCTTTCTCATCTCACACTCAGTAAATTATATGAACTTTTCCCCAACTGGTCTTCTCGTTTTTCATTTTCGACCTCTGTGGTCAATTATTTATACAATACAGGAGTGGCCTTCAAGCTTTCTGTCAGATCAGATCACTCCTTGTTCAGAAACGTCCACTGTCATCTAGGATGGTAAAATCCAAGCCCCCACCACGGCCTTGCCTGGTCTGGCTACCAGTTCCCCAGGACCTCATCACCCGGCTCTGCCCGCCTCACCTCCCCACCCCGACTGTCGTCCTGCTTCTCTGTCCCCAAAGTCATGAAGTGTCCTCCACCTGAGGGCCTGTGCACTGATCATTCTTTCTGCCTGCAATAATTTCCCAGAGACGCTGCTCCTTCTTGCTCCCTTCCTTCAGGTCTCTCTTCAGCTGTCTCCAGGCTTTCTTCAACAAGTCTCTCCAGAAC
>PVLC010013241.1:30459-42282 GCA_004027655.1 Graphiurus murinus | reverse complement strand
TACTGGGGATTGAACTCAGGGGCATTCTACCTCCGAGCTATACCCCCAGCCCTATTTTTTATTCTTTATTTTGAAACCGAGTCTCACTAAGTTGCGGAGTGCCTCACTAGGTAGCTGAGGCTGGCCGCGAACCCGGATCCTCCGGTCTCAGCCTCCCAAATGCTGGGATTACAAGCGTGCGCCACCACGCCCGGCTTGGAATTTATTCTTGAGTAAATGGTTTGCTTCAAGTGTAAGAGTCAGCTAGTTGACCTCATCTTGAGCGGGATGGGTCTTGGTCCAGGAGTGTAGCTCAGTGGCAGAGTGCTTGCCTGGCCTGGGCTGCATGGCGAGATTGTTCTGGCTGCCACATGGAGAAGAGACTGGAGGGAGGCAAAGGAGGAGCCAGGGAGACCAGTGCGAAGGCATTGTAATAAGCCATGTGACGGATGCTTTTAAATGTTCTGGTTGGAGCCGGGCGTGGTGGCGCATGCTTGTAATCCCAGCATTTGGGAGGCTGAGACCGGAGGATCCGGGTTCGCGGCCAGCCTCAGCTACCTAGTGAGGCACTCCGCAACTTAGTGAGACTCGGTTTCAAAATAAAGAATAAAAAATAGGGCTGGGGGTGTAGCTCGGAGGTAAAATGCCCCTGAGTTCAATCCCCAGTACCGAAAAAAAAAAAAAAAAAAATGTTCTGGTTGGTTTGGGTAACTTACAAATGTCCCATATTAATTTTTAATCCTAAAGCTTGAGGGAACGAAGAGCTTAGTTCATGGGGATAGAGAATTAGGGCAGGATTTTCTCAGATACTCCAGAGCCTCAGAAATTCACTTGAATACTTACTGAATGTTTCACTACTGTTGTCATTATATTAGCTGTTGTCATTATATTAGGTATATTCTCCCATTCACCTTGTTGGATAAGTGTTATAACTATCTGCATTTTACAGATGAGGAAACCAAGGGTTAGAGTTCAGTACCTCGGGTCACAAAACTAGAAGACTGTAGAGCTCTGGCTTCACTGGTGTCTGTCCTGGACCTTGGCTCCTGACTGCCAGCCACAGGAGATGCTTGTGGTTTGTCTCTGTCTTGGGGGTATGCAGGTGGGACAGATTTGACAGAGTTCCAGAGAGAGATGCCCGTAAATGTCTTAGGTTTTTTTGGTTCTTTTAAAAAGTATATTTTTTACAGTGTAAATATGTAAAAAAAAAAAATACATATTTTTTGGGGACAGAATATTTATAAAAATACTTAAAAACTTCTAATTTAGCTCTACTTTCATTGTTGTTATAAAGGGATTCCTTATTGTAGTATGTTAATTTTTAAAAACTAATTAGTGGCTGGGACTATTTAAAAATTTTGTTTATAGACATTTGCCTTTGATGATGTCTTATTTATTTATGGTACTGGAGATTGAACCTAGGGGCATTCTACCACTGAGTGACTTCCCCAGCCCTATTTTATTATTTTATTTTGAAACAGGGTCTCACAAAGTTGCCAAGGCTGGCCTTGAACCTGCAACCCTCCTGTCTCAGCTTTCCCAGTGATGATGTCTTTGGTGTTAAGTGTAAACTTACTAAGTTAACATATATCCTCCCCCAATAAGAAAGCAAAATGCCGATTTACTGACCTTCTTGACTGCTTTTTTTTTTTTTTTTTTCCGGTACTGGAGATTGAACTCAGGGGCATTCTACCTCCGAGTTACACCCCCAGCCCTATTTTTTATTCTTTGTTTTGAAACCGAGTCTCACTAAGTTGCGGAGTGCCTCACTAAGTAGCTGAGGCTGACCGCAAACCCAGATCCTCCGGTCTCAGCCTCCCAAATGCTGGGATTACAAGCCTGCGCCACCACGCCCAGCTTTCGACTGCTTTTTTTGATATGACATTTTATCATAGGGGACATAAGAATTTTTTCATTGTCTTAAGCAAAACAAAACAAAACCATTAGTTTGGGGCAGATTTCTCCTTGTTATCTTTTTACATCCTGTGTTCTTAGGTTTGGAATTAAGTTTTCTGATCACTCACGGGAAGGAATGCTTTTGTTTTTGATTTGAAGTGGTGGGGGAGGGGGGAGTGGAGAATAAGAACAGGTGTAGAGCAGTTTGGTTATAAAGCAAGCTTTGGTTGATTCCGGCAATTTAAACTCCGTGATAATTTGCACAGTTTCTAAACAGCTGGTGGGTACTGATCTCACAGCTGTTAGCTACCAAGTTTTTGGTTCTTTATGTGAGTTACATTTTACTACTGTAGTGATTGTTTACTTTTTTTTTTCACTTATTTATTTATTTGCAGTATTGGGGATTGAACTGAAGGCCTTGCACATGCTACACAAGCACTCTACCACTGAGCTACATCCCCAGCCCTTTTTATTTTGACAGAATCTTGCTAAGTTATCCAGGTTGACCTTGAACTTGCCATCCTCCTTGTAGTCTCCAAGGAGCTGGGATTACAAGCAATGCACCACTGCACCTGGCTTTACTTTTCTGTTAGTAAAAAAAAGTACATTTTCCCATTAATTGTAGTGTGAATTAATAGCAGCTTGTTTGATTTTTGTGTATATTTTATGAGTCCTAGCTCCTTCTATTGGAGAATAATCTTTAGAATCAAGGGCTGTCTGGTACCAGACTGGCTCATTGTTTCTAGGTATTCTCAGTGGACAGATGTGGGAAATATGCTAATCATTTACATGCGTCTACATCTGTATTTGTTTCTGTACCTATCTTTATATATATATATAGTAAAAACCATACTTTTTAATAATGATATCTTTGATTCTAGTCCAGTATTACATTGGATAGAATTGGTTCATTTTAGCCCTCTCTCTTTCCCTTCTTGTAACTTTTTTTGTTCAACAGTGAGAAATTCAGCTCTCATTATCTACAATATATTTATTTATTGAATCCTGGTGAATACACAAAGTCCTAGAATTGCTAACCCATTCCTTGTGAGAAACAAATTTTTTAGGTTTTACAGTATTTTGTATTATGGTATTTGTATGTAGTTCTTTTTGTCTTTGGCCTTACAATATTCAGTCAAAATACTGTTGTCCAAAGTTATTTAGATTCTAATTCTTCTCTCCTCCACTTTAGTGTGTTATATCATATATTTGTAGTATAGTTAGGTTTATTTGCTACTGTTTATATTGCACTTGGATTCCTCCCACTTCTTGGTTGGTTTTAATTGTTGATTTATTTCTTAAATATGTAAAACATTACTATGGTTCTAAGAAGTCAGTTACATGAAAGATAAACACAGAAATGTCACTCCCACTTCATCCTTCCTATGACTTTCTCATTTTTCTTTCTTTACCCTTTCCTATCCATCTACCCCCTGTAAGTAAGCATTTAGTTTCTGGTTTATCTCTTCTGTGTGGGTGTTTTTTATTTATTATTTTTATTTTTTGGTTCTAGAGGGCCTCATGAATGCTGAGCCCATAATCTACTACTCAGCTACACCGACAGCCCCCCTTGTGTTTTTTGCTTGTTTTTCCCACAAATGAGCAGATGCATATGCATTTTTTCTTACATTCACTTTCTTTACATGAAGGGCAGCATATTATAAATGTTCTTTTGTGTTTTTTTTTTTTTTGCGGTACTGGGGATTGAACCCAGGGGCATTCTACCTCCTAGCTATCCCCCCAGTCCTTTTTTTTTTTTTTTTTTTTAATTCTTTATTTTGAAACAGGGTCTCACTAAGTTGCGGAGGACCTCACTAAGTAGCTGAGGCTGGCCTCGAACCTGGATCCTCTTGTCTCAGCCTCCCAAGTACTGGGATTACAAGCGTGCACCACCATGCCAAGCTTGTCCCTTAGATTTTTTTTTTTTTTTTTTTTTGCGGTACTGGGGATTGAACACAGGGGCATTCTACCTCCGAGTTACATCCCCAACCCTATTTTTTTTATTCTTTATTTTGAAACTGGGTCTCACTAAGTTGCGGAGTGCCTCACTAGGTAGCTGAGGCTGGCTGAGAACCCGGATCCTCCGGTCTCAGCCTCCCGCATGCTGGGATTACAAGCGTGCGCCACCACGCCCAGCTTATCCCTCAGTTTTTAAGAGCTATTTACATATTATGGATATTAGCATGTTATCGGTATCCTCTCCCAGTTTTTAGTTGTCTTTTGATTTTGTTTATGGTGATTAAAATATTAATGTAATCGCCCAGTATGTGGTGAACAACTCTAATTCCAGTACTTGGAAGGCTGAGGTGGGAGGATTGCAGGTTCGAGACCAACACACAGAAATTTAGCAAGATTGTATTTCAAAATAAAAAATAAAATAGGGCTGAGGGTATAGTATGGAGGTAGAATGCCCTTGGGTTCATCCCTAGTACCTCACCCCCTTCTACAAGTCATACAGTCATTTCTCAGTCTTTTGATGGGCCCTGGATTTTTTTTTTTCCCCCTAGTACTGGGGATGGAACTCAGGGGCATTCTACCTCTGAGCTACACCCCCAGCCTTATTTTTTTATTCATTTTTTTGAAATAGGGTCTCACAAAGTTGTGGAGGGCCTCACTAAGTAGCTGAGGCTGGCTGCAAACCCGGATCCTCCAGCTCAGCCTCCCAAGTACTGGGATTATAAGCATGTGCCACCACGCCTGGCTTGGGCCATGGATTTTTTTTTTTTTTTTGCGGAACTGGGGATTGAACTCAGGGGCATTCTACCTTCGAGCTATACCCCCAGCCCTATTTTTTTTTTTATTCTTTATTTTTGAAACCGAGTCTCACTAAGTTGCGGAGTGCCTCACTAGGTAGCTGAGGCTGGCCTCGAACCCGGATCCTCTGGTCTCAGCCTCCCAAATGCTGGGATTACAAGCGTGCGCCACCACGCCCGGCTGGGCCATGGATTTTGAGTCCAAAATCCTTAGCAATCCTTTCTCTACTCCAAGGTTAAAGAGTGTTTTTCCTGTTTCTTCAATAGTATTTGTATGGTTTTAGTTTTTAAATTTAGATCCCTAGCATTGGGTGTGGTGGCGCTCACTTGTAATCCCAGTATGTGGGAGGCTGAGACAGGAGGATCAGGTTTGCAGCCAGCCTCAGCAACACAAGCCCACCACAATTTAGCGAGACCCTGTTTCAAAATAAACAATAAAATTGGATTGGGGGTATAGCTCAGAGGTAGAATATACTTGAGTTCAATCCCTAGTACCACAAAATAGATAATTAAGGCCCTCTGCAACTTAGTGAGACCCTATTTCAAAATAAACAATAAAATTGGACTGGGGATGTAGCTCAGAGGTAGAATATGCTTGGGTTCAAACCCCAGTACCACAAAATAAATAAATAAAATAAAAAAATAAAAAATAAATATCCCTAAAGTATTTGGATTTTCTCTTGTTTATATATGAAATAGTAATATAATTTTATTTTATTTTATTTTTTTGCGGTACTGGGGATTGAACTCAGGGGCATTCTACCTTCGAGCTATACCCCTAGTCCTATTTTTTATTCTTTATTTTGAAACCGAGTCTCACTAAGTTGCGGAGTGCCTCACTAGGTAGCTGAAGCTGGCCGCGAACCTGGATCCTCCGGTCTCAGCCTCCCGAATGCTGGGATTACAAGCGTGCGCCACCACGCCCGGCTTATAATTTTATTTTTTAAATGACTCTTCAGTTGTTCCAGCACTGTTTATTGAAAAGTCCATAGTTTGCAGAAGCTAGAGAGAAAGTGGGACGTAAGAAGGACTCTAGACGAAGGAGGAAAAACCTTAGATGAGCAAAGAAGGTGATGGGGGGGGCACTCTAATATACATGATGTACTTTCACAAACATATCAATCACTAAACTGAACTTCAGAAGGAGCGAGGGCGAGGGAGTGGGGCAGGAATTTGGGGAAGGATTAAATGAGAGATGTGTGCATGTATGTCTTTACCAGCTTGTACCTAACAAAGATGTATGATTACAGTGCACCAAAAAAACCCCCAAAAAGTCCATATTTGTTCCAGTGATTTGAGATGCCAGAATGTGTGATGTATATGATATATAATATATGTTATCCATATAAATGTATGTGTATGGTATTTCTCTGAGCACACATGTGCTCCTCTCAATACCTGCTGCACTCTTCCCCCTTACTCTGGTATCTCATCATCCTCCCTGGGATAACACCGCATGAGAATATGTGCAAAATAAGCATAATAAGTAAATCTATGGTAAGTTTACTATTATATAAAGAGCCACGCCTGGCTTTTGGAAGGTACTTTTTATAGCTTGCTTCCCTCTGTTTTTCACTTTTCCAGTCTCCTACCAGAGCTTCTAGGGATCACCTCCTGCATGCATGAATATCTGCACTTAGATTGGGTCTTAGCATTTGCTTCTGGGAATTCCAACCTAAGCCAGTAGATAAATTATTGAAAAAAAAGATGGAGACATTAGATTTGAAAATAGGGTTTGGGGAGGTGGGTGTGGTGGCACATGCTTGTAATCCCAATACTTGGGAGGCTGAGACAGGAGGATCACAGGTTCGCGGCCAGCCTCAGCTACTTAGTGAGGCCCTCCACAACTTAGTGAGACCCTGTTTCAAATAAAGAAGAAAAAAAGGACTGGGGTGTAGCTTGGAGGTAGAATGCCCCTGGGGTCAATCCCCAGTACAAAAAAAAATAGGATTTGGGGTCGGGGGTCTGGGGGTGTAGCTCAGTAGAGAACCCTTACCTAGCACATCTCAGGACCTGGGTTCCATCCCTGACACCACCAAAAGAAAAAGAAGGAAAAGAAATAGAGTTTGGGGTGGATGTGGTTGTGTGTGCTTATAATCCCAGTACATGGGAGGCTGAGACAGGAGGATCTCAGGTTCGCAGCCAGCCTCAGCAACTTATTGGGGTTGTCAGCAACTTAGTGAGACCCTGTTTCCAAATAAAAAATAGGTCTGGGGGTATAGCCTGAAGGTAAAAGGCCTCTGGAGATAAACTTGTTTTTTTTTTTATTTTGGCGGTACTAGGGATGGAACCCAGGGGCATTCTACCTCCAAGCTTCGCCCCCACCCCTGTTTTTTATTCTTTATTTTGAAACGGGGTCTTACTAAGTTGCGGAGGGCCTCACTAAGCAGCTGAGGCTGGCTGTGAACCAAATCCTCCAGTCTCAGCCTCCCAAATGTTGGGATTACAAGCATGTGCCACCACACCCAGCTTGGAGATAAACTTCTTTACTATTTTTTGAAGGATTTTGGCCAGATATAATATGTTCTTCTTAATAGACTTACAGTAGGTTTTTTTTTTTTTTTTTTTTTTTTTTTTTTGTGGTACTGGGGATTGAATCCAGGGTATTCTACCTCGGAGCTACACCCCCCTAGTCCTATATATATATATTTTTTGTGGTACTGGGGATTGAACTCAGGAGCATTCTACCTCTAAGCTATACCCTCAGCCCTATTTTTTATTCTTTATTTTGAAACAGGGTCTCACTAAGTTGCGGAGGGCCTCACTAGGTAGCTGAGGCTGGCTGGGAACCCGGATCCTCTGGTCTCAGCCTCCCAAATGCTGGGATTACAAGCGTGGGCCACCATGCCTGGCCCCTAGTCCTTTTTTTTTTTTTTTTTGTCCTGGGGAATTGAACTCAAGGGCATTCTACCTCTGAGCTATACCCCCGTCCTATTTTTTATTCTTTAATTTGAAACCGGGTCTCACTAAGTTGCGGAGTGCCTCACTAGGTAGCTGAGGCTGGCCTTGAACCCGGATCCTCTGGTCTCAGCCTCCTGAGTGCTGGGATTACAAGTGTGCGCCACCATGCCTGGCTAGTCCTCTTTTTTTTTTTTTTTTTTAATTATTTATTTTGAAACAGAGTCTCTCTAAGTTGTGGAGGGCCACACTAAGTAGCTGAGCCTGGCGGCAAACCTGGATCCTCCTGTCTCAGCCTCCCAAGTACTAGGATTACAAGAGTGCGCCACGACGCCCGGCTCTATTACAGTAATTTTGGTGACTTAACAATAACGGACCCTTTTTGTGTCATGTTGGAATGTTGGTGCACTAAAAGGCACTGGACTAGTGGGCATTTATTGATAGGGTTTCATTTTCTTTCTTGCAGTTCGTTTTTCCTGCTGCTTTGTAGTTTGCTTTAATCAGTTCTCATTGCTGCTTCTAATGTTCTGGTTTCATAACTAGAGCGAAACTTAAGATTTCTATGGGAAATCAGGCAATAGGACTTCATAAATTGCCCAGCCCACTCCTTCATTTTGATACGTTGGTGGCAAGCCCAGCAAATGAAGTTTAGCAAACATTTAAATCGGTTTAGCAGGCACTTTTAGGATTTTTGAAGCGAGTGTTTATGGTGCTAGATACTAGCTTCAAATTCTTCCTAGAATAGCAGCTCTGCCAGGTGGGTAAGGATAGTCTTGGCTCCTAGGTAACTTTACCCAGAACACAATCAGATGGCAGGCTTAGAGATTTAGTGCATTTTATTTACATCTTGTATTTTGACAAAATTGGTAACTCCTTAAGTAAAGGTACTCAGTCTTTAGGTTTTAACCTAGAAATTACCCTATAATAGATGGTAATTATATTGTAATAAGAGTAATTTGAAGCTGGGCACAGTGGCACATGCCCATAATTCCAGCCAATTTCCTGTATTTGGAAAGCTCAAGCAGAAGGATCACAAATTTGAGGCCAGCCTGGACAATTTAGCAAGACCCTGTATCAAAATAAAAAAATAAAATGTTGGGGATGAGTGGTAGAGTGCCCCTGGATTCAATCTCCAGTACTACCAAAAAGAAAGAAAGAAAAAAAGTAATTTGAAACAAATACTTTTAAATTTTTTTCAAGGTTAAAAAGTTCGAAGAAATTTTAGTGTGTGATCAGTTATTGACTTCTTTGGCTCAGATGTATTCTGTTAGCATGTGCTTTGCGTGTTCAGTAAATGCTTGCTAATGTCACTTACGTGGTTTCCTGTGTTGTTAAGGGTAGTTTTATAATACATTTGCTTTATTGGTATGTTGTACCAATTATAAAATTTAAAACAAAACCAAAATTTTAAAATTTAAATTGTGAAATTATAATAATTATAAAACATCTATAGTAAACTTCCTAGTTGATGAGTCTGAAAATTAACTTCTAAAGTGCCTTCTCTGTGGTGGAAAACAATAGCCCCATAAAGTGTTTCATAGAAAAAAAGAAAAGAACTGAGGTCAGAGTGTAATAGCTAGATCCCCTTCATGGAAATCCAAAGTGCTCATTAACTTGTTGAATTTTCTGAGAAATCCTGCTGGTAAATAAAAGATCATTGCAGCCCAGTATCTCCCAGTCTTATGAATCACTGAATCTATATGTGATTGTCCTTGATTCCTCGGGGGCACAATTTTAAAAATGCTCTTTTTAGAGAATATGATATAAGCTGTCCTTGTCTTTACTTTGCACTGTTCTGATATGCAGGTTTCCTTTCTGATGGATGAGTTGAATAACACCAGTTTCCCAAGATTCAAGTTGCAGTCACCCCTGAGTGCAGGAAGTACAGATTTTGCTGGTAGCTCTTTAGTGTGCAGATCTGAAATCACTTTGTAAGAGATACACATCTGTTCTTCAGTGCACATAGACAGCGAAGTGTGTTGTGCTGCCTCCTTGCCTGCCAATAACAAACTCATATAACATATTACCAAAATGAGTAATTGAAAGAAGGAAGTGGCCAGTAAAGATGAAAGTGTAGCAAAGAAACTAAAAGTGGTTTGGCTGGAAGTGAAATTGAATTGGGCATAACTGGAGTACTAAGTATCTGACTGGGTTCCGTTGACACTACCAACTATGAAGTGACTCTAGACTTGCAGCCATAGGCACTTGGTGAAGGCGCACTTACTGTCACAGTGGTTTTAATCACAGTGCACTACAATCACTAGGGAGTCAGTATGGAGGTTCCTGAAAAGATTAGGAGAGAACCACCATATGACCCAGCTGTACCACTCCTTGGTATTTATCCAAAAGAATTAAAGCCAGCGGGTGTGGTGGTGCACGCTTGTAATCCCAGTACTTGAGAGGCTGAGACCAGAGGATCCGGGTTTGAGGCCAGCCTCAGCTACTTAGTGAGGCCCTCCGCAACTTAGTGAGACCTTATTTCAAAATAAAGACTAAAAATAGGGATGAGGATGTAGCTCGGAGGTAGAACGCCCCTGGGTTCCATCCCCAGTACTGCAAGAAAAAAAAAAAAAAAAAAAAGAATTAAAGCCAGCCTACTATAGTGATAGATACATACCCATGTTTATAGCAGCGCAATTCACAATAGCCAAATTATGGAAACAACCTAGGTGTTCATCAATAGATGAATAGTTAAAGAAAATGTGGAATATACACACAATGGAATTTTACTTAGCCATAAAGAACAAAACTGTTATTTATAAGAAAGTAGATGGAACTATAGAACATTATGTTAAACAATATAAGCCAGACTCAGAAAGTCAAGGCTCATATGTTTTCTCTTATATATGGGAGCTGGAGGAAAAAAAAAAAAAGGAAAGAGAGGGGGTATCTAATTAAAATAGTAGGGAGACCAGTAGGGTAGAGAAAAGGAACCAGGGTGAGGGAGAAGAGGGAAAGGGGAGGTACTGGGGTAGGAAATTGACCAAATTACACAAGTGCATGTACAAATACGTAACAGTGAATCCCATGATTATGTGTAACCAAAATGCACCAATAAAAATCACAGTACACTAAGTTAAAGGAATATTAGTTTTACTCTTTTTCATTTCTTTCTATGTTATAAACAATAATATGAAAAATTTTAATGCTTTGACAAACATTTTAAAGATCATGGAACAATTGTAATTTCCACCAGTGATTATTAGGATGGCTTTGTATGGTTTGGTTTATATGTTTATTTTTATGGTCCTATATTACCATGCAATGCATGGTCTGTCTGTATTTTTCTTATATTTGCCAGTCATCCATCGTGTGACCTCTAGTGGGAATTAAGAATTACAAAATGGACTTTGAAGAACCTAAAATGACAAACTCTTTTTTGAATGGAACCCATATATAAATAAGTAAAAAACTCTTCTTGAATATCACACACTTAACACATTACCTTGACTTGTACATTTGAGATAAGATGGTCTAGTGCTTGCTGTTGACCTTTTCCACGTAAGTCAGTAAGTACTACTTATTTTGCTATTGATGTGTACTTCTGCTTTGTAATTGTGTTGAAATTCTTTGAGATCTTTGGGGTCATATATGAAATTCCATATAGGAATGTTTGTTATAGATTATGCCAAGATTTCCATGGTCCAAACTCCTGTAACTCCTCAAGAATGAAAATGCATGCTATGGGTATTAAGTCCCCTGTGGAATCCTATCTTCGTTTCTATCTCACAGAAATTTCTCTAATATGAATGCTTTTGCTTGGCTTGGCATGTGGCCTTTTCCTTTAAATGCAGGCCCCTGGGACTATTATTTATGGAAAAGTTTAGTAGAAAGACTCGATCTGTTTGGTCTTCTTTAGTTGGTACTTGTCCTTTGTAGCTGACTCACCACTAAGTATCCTAGATAAAAAAGTTTGACTTGCTGTTATCTTTTATTCTAGAGGGGTAGTCTAATCTTGGCCTTATATACATTAAATTTTTTATAGTTGTCATTTGGCCCTAGAAAATAGTTTCCCTTCCTTTATTCACAATGGGAAACAAAACCGCAAATGGATTTAAGTGTTTCTGTTGGTTATTGATTCATCTTTAAAAAATCTATAATCTAGCCGGGCGTGGTGGCGCACGCTTGTAATCCCAGCATTCGGGAGGCTGAGACCGGAGGATCCGGGTTCGCGGCCAGCCTCAGCTACCTAGTGAGGCACTCCGCAACTTAGTGAGACTCGGTTTCAAAATAAAGAATAAAAAATGGGGCTGGGGGTGTAGCTCGGAGGTAGAATGCCCCTGAGTTCAATCCCCAG